>ML308704.1:0-40688 GCA_005239505.1 Nicotiana paniculata | reverse complement strand
ACCTTGCCTATACTGCTCATATTCGCATTTGCGATGAAACCTTCGCATTTGCGAAGGTTGACTATCCTGGTTGACTTCGCATTTGCGAAGTGTTATTCGCATTTGCGAAAACTGCCTGATTTTGCCTTCCTTCGCTATTCCCATGAATTTCTCGCAATTACCGTCCTTGCTGGATTCGCATTTCCCACGATTTTGTCGCAAATGCGACCACTGAGGGCATTGACCAGATTTTCCTCTTTTTTTCTTCTTTTTGACTTGTTTTCACTTGGTTTCTTCACCATTACTTCTACATCACATACATCCTGTAAAATAGAAGTAAATGACATTAAATACATGATTTTATCACTTAAACATAACAAAAGTATAGGTTTAAAGACAAGATAAGTTGGTAAAATACCAACTTATCAATTGATGATTTCAAAGTGAAATTTGTGGGGTTTTGTCTAAAGTTTCATAATATCAATTTTTGAGTTTTGAACATCGACTTGGAGTCGGAATTGAGTGAAACTAGTATGGTTGAACTCGTAATTGAATGGGTTGTCGAATTTTATGAGTATTATCGGGTTCCGAGGCGTGGGCCCTGGTGTGATTTTTGGCCGGATTTGGGATTTGATTTAGGATTCGATATTTATCATTTGGAATTGTTTTCTTGGGCTTTAATTGATGTATTTGAGTTGCTTTTGGCTAGTTTTGAGATGTTCAGAGGTCACTACGTGCGTGATGGCATTTTTGGAGCATCGTTTGGCTTGCTCGGTATTGTAATTGACTTGTTCGAGGTAAGTGTTTTGCCTAACTTTGTTGAGGGAATTTTTGCTCCTAATTGCTATTGTTTGCCACATGCGGGGGTGATACATATATGAGGTGACTAGCATATATGTATGTGTCGGGGTTAACCATGCTCGGAGGTAGATTGTGCTATAATTGTGTTTTGTAGCATTTTTTAATTTCCTTAATTCATGCCTTACCTGTTTTGCCGATATTAAGAACGTAGTATAAAATGTCAGTAATCAAGACTTAGCCTAATATCACATGATCAAATTTGATAGAATTCTGAGAATACATTGATGTGTCTAGTTTGGTTCATCTCTATGTGTAATCACTACTACCTTGCTACGGTTGATATTTGAGGTGCTGGATTCTATACTTGTGTTACTAATAAAATGTGAAATTTGTGGAAGTACTTGAATTGTACATCCCTCGAGGGCTTATTGAATCATTGTTGGCTTAGAAATTTAGTGATTGAAATATTCATATGCTTGGTGAGAAAGAGTGTAAAGCACGAAGGGTGATGTCGTGCCATTGTTTATATTCATTATCATGTGAGGAAGAGTGTAAAGCACGAAGGGTGATGCCGTGCCATTTCATATACATTATCATGTGAGGAAGAGTGTAAAGCACGAAGGGTGATGTCGTGCCATTTCATATGCATTATCATGTGAGGAAGAGTGTAAAGCACGAAGGGTGACGTCGTGCCATTTCCTATACATTATCATGTGAGGAAAGAGTGTAAAGAACGAAGGGTGATGCCGTGCCATTTCATATACATTACCATGAGAAGAAAGAGTGTAAAGCACTAAGGGTGATGTTGTGTCATTTCATTTATATTGTCATGCTTTTAATATTGTGAGGTCATGGCACAAAGGGTGTTTCCAGGCAGGTTAGAATGAGGGGCATGCATCATGTTGTGATATATGTTTTCCATGTATACATTTTCGCCTTTACCTTGATTTGCCATACTGCATCAACACTACACCAAGTCCAACCCGAGATGCATCACAATACACAATATATGGCCATGAACCTGTGGGCAAAACCAACACCGGCACCGTAGTCAAAGCTATCTTGAGCTTCTGGAAACTCGCCTCACACTCCTCTGACCACCTGAACTGGGCACCCTTCTGAGTCAACCTGGTCATCGGGGCTGCAATAGATGAAAACCCCTCCACGAACCAACGGTAATAGCCCGCCAAACCCAATAAACTCCGGGTCTCTGTGGCTGAAGTGGGCCTAGGACAATCCTTGATCGCTGAAATCTTCCTGGGATCCACCTGAATACCCTATGCTGATACAACATGACCCAAAAATGCAACTGAACTCAACCAAAACTAACATTTCGAAAACTTGGAATATAACTGACTGTCCTTCAGAGTCTGGAGAACGACTCGAAGGTGCTGCTCATGCTCCTCCCGGCTGCGGGAATAAATCTGAGTATCATAAATGAAGACAATCGTGAAGGAATTCAAATAAGGCCTGAACACTCGGTTCATCAAGTCCATAAAAGCAGCTGGGGCATTTTTCAACCCGAATGACATCACTAAGAAGTCATAATGACCGTACCGAGTGAGAAAACCTGTCTTAGGGACATCGGATGCCCTAATCCTTAACTGGTGGTAGCCAGATCTCAAATCAATCTTCGAAAATACCTTGGCACCCTGAAGCAGATCAAACAAATCATCAATTCGCGGCAATGGATACTTGTTCTTGATGGTAACCTTGTTCAATTGCCGATAATCTATACACATCCTCATCAACCCATCCTTCTTCTTAACAAACAATATCGCCGCACCCCAAGGCGAGACACTAGGCTTAATAAAGCCTTTATCAAGCAAATCCTGCAACTGTTCTTTCAACGCCTTCAACTCTGGCGGGGCCATACGATATGGCGGGATAGAAATGGGCTGAGTGCCCGGAGCCAACTCAATGCAAAAGTCAATATCCCTGTCGGGTGGCATACCCGGCAGGTCTGCAGGAAACACCTCTGGAAACTCACGGACAATGGGCACAGACTCCATGGAAGGAACCTCGGCACTAGAATCGCGAACATAGGCCAAATAGTCCAAACACTCCTTCTCGACCATACGCCGAGCCTTCACATATAATATAACCCTGTTGGAAGAATGACCATGAGTCCTTCTCCACTCTAATCGAGGAAACCCCGGCAATGCTAAGATCACGGTCTTGGCATGACAGTCCAATATGGCATGAAAGGGAGACATCCAATCCATCCCCAAAATAACATCAAAATCTACCATATCAAGAAGTAGAAGATCTACACTAGTCTTAAGACCACCAATAACCACTACACATGAATGGTAGACACAATCTACCACAATAGAATCACCCACCGGTGTATACACATATACAAGAGTACTGAAAGAATCACGAGGCATAACCAAATAAGGAGCAAAGTAAGATGACACATCGGAAAATGTAGGCCCTGGATCAAATAAAACCAAAGCATCCATGCTGCAAACTGAAACCACACCTGTGATAACTGCATCGGAGGCCTCAGCCTCAGGTCTGGCTGGAATAGCATAACATCGGAGATGGGCCCCACCCGTCTGAACTACGTCCCTGGGACGGCCTCCTGCTGGCTGACCTCTACCCCTAGTAGCCTGGCCTCCACCTCTAACTGTCTGACGTCCACCTCTAACACCTCGACCCCCACCTCTGGCTGGCTGAGCGGGTGGTGGAGCACCTGGTGCGGGAACCATTGCACGAGAACCCTGGTGCTGAGAACTGCTCGAGGCTCGAGGGAAAAATCTAGCAATGTGCCTTTGATCGCCACAAGTATAACAAGCCCTCGGCTGCTGAGGCTACTGACCCTGAAACTGACCCTGACGACCTGAGTAACCACCCTGAAAACTCTAAAGCAGCGGTGCACTAATAGGAGCTGATGGTGCACTGTAGAGCAACTGATCAGAATACTGCATATGGGAACCACGCCACTTGGAGGACTACGGGAAACCTGAAGTGCCGAATGAAACGGCCTAGGAGGATGGCCCCTACCAAAAGAATCATTGCCTCCAGATAAGGCACCACTGAACCTGCCAAAATAATGGGGTCTCTTGTCAGACCCCTGACCACGCACCTGCAACAGAACCATCTCAACTCGTCTGGCCACATTGGCTGCATCCTGGAAAGAAATCTCACTCCCTGTCTCATTGGCCGTCTGCAATCTGATCGGCTGACCTAGTCCCTCAATAAATCTCCTTACCCTCTCTCACTCAGTAGGAAGTATCATAATAGCATGTCATACCAAGGTAACAAATCTGGTCTGGTACTGAGTGATGGTCATAGAGCCCTGCTGGAGACGCTCAAACTGCCTCCGAAGATACTCTCTCTGAGTGATAGGAAGAAACTTCTCCAGAAATAGCTGAGTGAACTGGGCCCAAGTCAAGGACGGTGATCCAACTGGTCTGGCCAAACAATAATCTATCCACTAAGTCTTGGCGGGACCTGATAGTCGAAAGGTAGCAAAGTGGACCCATTGGTCTCCACAATCCCCATGTTCCGTACAACCTCATGGTAACTATCCAAATAGTCCTAGGGATCCTCTGAAGATGCACCGCTATAAGTAATAGTGAAAAGCTTGGTGAACCTGTCCAACCTCCACAAAGCATAAGCAGACATAGCTGCCCCATCACCGGTCTGGGCCACAATACCCGGCTGAACTACCCTAGCTGGCTGAGCTACTAGAGTCTGAAATTGAGAAGCCAACTGCTCCAGATTGCGAGTAGCGGGAGTCTAGGCTCTTTCCTCAGCCTGAGAAACGGTTGGTGTTGCAGGAAGCAAACCTGCTTGAGCGACACTCTCCATGAGGCCCACTAGACGAACCAGAGCATCCTGGAGTACTAGGGTGGCAATGAACTCCTCGGGAACCTAAGTTGGCCTAACCGGGACTATCTAGGCAGGAACCTTATCAACAAACTCTACCTGAGGCTCCGCCACTGGGGCTGCTGCTCTGGGTTGAGCTTTGCCCCTGCCTCGGCCTCTAACACGGCCTCGGCCTCATCCCCGGCCCCTCGTAGGAGCTGCAACTGGAGACTCGGGCTGCTGATCAGTGGATGAAGAAGCACGTGTTCTCGCCATCTGCGAGAGAATAGAGGAGAAATTCAGTTAGTTTTGAGACATCAAATCGCACGAGAGAGAAGAATAGATGTGAAGTCATTCCTAAACTCTGTAGCCTCTAGGGGATAAGCACAGACGTATCTGTACCGATCCCTCATACTCTACTAAGTTTGTCCGTGAATTGTGAGACCTAAGCAACCTAGTGCTCTGATACCAACTTGTGACGACCTGAATTTCCCACTGTCGGGCTTGTGATGGCGCCTAACATTGAACCCGCTAGGCAAGCCAACGTTACTGATTAATTACCTTATCCCTTCACCTCTAAAAATTTACCAGACTTTATAATAAAATCACGGAATTTAGAATATACGTTAATAACATGATTCATCAGTTTGATATAATACTAATACGAAACCCAGGACCAAATTACTCCCAGAACAGGTGTCACAATCTCACGGACTGTCATGAATACTACAAATAGAAGTTTGAACAAAATACAAATACACATTTGTCTCAGAAGTAAGTAAGAATATAATAGAAATGAAATAGGAGGGGACGCCAAGGCCTGCGGACGTCTGCAGAACTACCTCGGAATCTCCCCTGGACTGAAGGCAGCAACCCTGATTTAAGGTCCGAAGAGTAAAGTACCGGGATCTGCACAAAAGTGCAGAGTGTAGCATCAGTACAACCAACCCCATGTATTGCTATCCCCATGTTCCATAGAACCTCATGGCAGCTATCCAAATAGTCCTGGGGATCCTCTGAAGATGCACCGCTATAAGTAGTAGTGAAAAGCTTGGTGAACCTGTCCAACCTCCACAAAGCATCAGTAGACATAGCTGCCCTATCACCGGTCTAGGCTACAATACCCAGTTGAACTACCCAGCTGGCTGAGCTACTGGAGTCTGAAACTGAGAAGCCAACTGCTCTGGAGTGCGAGTAACGGGAGTATGGGCTCCTTCCCCAACCTGAGAGACGCCTGGTGCTGCAGGAAGCAAACCTGCCTGAGCGACACTCTCCATGAGGCCCACTAGACGGACCAGAGCATCCTGGAGTACTAATGGAAATGAACCCCTCGGGAACCTGAGCTAGCCTACCCGGGACTGTCTGGGCAGGAACCTCATCAACAAACTCTACCTGAGGCTCCGCCACTGGGGCTGCTGCTCTAGGCTGAGCTCTGCCCCTGCCTCGGCCTCGTTCCCGAACCCTCGTAGGAGCTGCAACTAGAGACTCAGGTTGCTGATAAGTGGATGAAGAAGCACGTGTTCTCGCCATCTGCGAGAGAATAGATCAGAAATTCAGTTAGTTTTGAGACATCAAATCGCACGAGAGAGAAGAATAGATGTGAAGTCATTCCTAAACTCTGTAGCCTCTAGGGGATAAGCACAGACATCTCTGTACCGATCCCTCAGACTGTACTAAGCTTGTCCGTGAATTGTGAGACCTAAGCAACCTAGTGCTCTGATACCAACTTGTGACGACCCGAATTTCCCACCGTCGGGCCCGTGATGGCGTCTAACATTGAACCCGCTAGGCAAGCCAACGTTACTGATTAATTACCTTATCCTTTAACCTCTAACAGTTTACCAGACTTTATAATAAAATCACATAATTTAGAATATACATTAATAACATGATTCATCAGTTTGATATAATACAAAATCCAGAACCAAAGTACTCCCAGAACAAGTGTCACAATCTCACGGATTGTCTATGAATACTACAAATAGAAGTTTGAACAAAATACAAATACACATCTGTCTCAAAAGTAAGTAAGAACAGAATAGAAATGAAATAGGAGGGGACGCCAAGTCCTGCGGACGTCTGCAGAACTACCTCGGAATCTCCTCTGGACTGAAAGCAACAACCCTGATCTAAGGTCCGAAGAGTCCAGTACTGGGATCTGCACAAAAGTGCAAAGTGTAGCATCAGTACAACCGACCCCATGTACTGAGTAAGTGCCGAGCCTAACCTAGGCGAAGTAGTGACGAGGCTAGGACACGACAACCAAAATCAACCTATGCAGTTTAATAGTATACGGAGAAAATAATACAACGAGGAATAAGCAGCTAAGCATAAAGGAACGGGGAACATGCTGAGGGGAGGAAATATCAAATAATGGAAATAACGAGATAAAGTACAAATTAGATATCTATTTAAGCAACAGAAATAGTAATACAAAACAAGTGCACGGCATCACCCTTCGTGCTTTTACTCTCGTCCTCACCATCAGAATCAATATATTCAGCACGGCATCACCCTTCGTGCTTTTACAATCACAATATCGGCACGACATCACCCTTCGTGCATTAACATTCACTCACAATCTCACGCACGACATCACCTTTCGTGCCTTCTCACTCTTTCTCACCCAAACACATCAAATGACAGCAATCCAACAAGGAAATTAACAGAGTAAACATAATTAAAACAATAATGTCCCGGCAAGGGAGCCAACAGTGGAATCAATACCATCCCGGCAAGGGAAAAACAGCTATAACCAATCTCACTTAGTGCATAACTTCACATAAACATCTTCAACTGAAACCAATACTCAACACAATTCAATATCAAGGAATTTCCACCAACATGGATAGCTATAAAGTGAAATTCAAGTATTACTTAGCGAAAAACCACATAAATCACAATATTCGACTCACGGACCTACTTGACACCAACGTATAGGTACTTGTCACCTCACATATACGTTGAACATGATACTTACACATAGCAAATAGGACACAACACACATTCCCTCAAGCTAAGGTTAATCCAAACACTTACCTCGAATTCCACGACCAATTCAAGCCTCAATTACCGCTTTTCCCTTAGAATTCGCCTCCAATTTAATTGTATATAGACATAATTAGCTTAATAATATCAATAAATGCTAAATAATTCAACCCCAGTGCTTAATTATGATTTTTCTATCATTCTTCCTAAAAAGTCAAAAATCTACCCTGGGCCCGCTTGGTCAAAACTCGAGGTTCGGACCAAAACCCGATCATTCATTCACTCACGAGCTCGAATATGTAATTAGTTTTGAAATCCGACCTCAAAAAGAGGTCTAAATTTCCGAATTCAAAAATCTCTAACTCTACCCAAATCCCCAATTTTCTACCCTTAAAACCCTAGGATTCTTGATGATAATTGATGAAAAATATTAGGAAGTTGAAGGAAATTAGTTAGTGGACACTTACCTATGATCTAGGAAGAAAATCTCTTGAGAAAATCTCCCCTGTCCTTCTATTTTTGTGAAGAAATGAAAATGAAATCGGATGAAGCTCTAACTTAAACACACATCTCGATCCCCGCACCTGCGGTGCTTGGGTCGCACCTGCGCTTACGCAGGTGCGGAGAAATGGTCGCACCTGCGGAAATGGGCAAGGCCACTGAGGGTCGCACCTGCGGAGGTGTATCTGCTTCTGCGGAACGGCTTCTGCGGAATTTTTGTCGCACCTGCGAAAAATGGGCTGGCTGGGCTGGACCACACCTGCGGCTGAAGGTCCGCACCTGCGGTCTCGCGGGCACACCAGAACTGGTGCACCATTAGTGATTTTCCAATTCTATACAGCCCGGAACCTACCCGAAACTCACCCGAGTCCTCGGGGCTCCAAACCAAACATGTACACGGCCTTAAAAACATCATAGAGACTTACTCGTGCGATCAAATCGCCAAAATAACATCTTAAACAACGAACTTAGCATAGAATTCAAAGAAAATTCTCAGAACTTTCAAAGTTTCAAATTTCACAACTACGGGTCCGAATCACGTCAAATGACCTCCGTTTCTTACCAAATTTTACAAGCACAACTCAAATACTATATTAAACATGTACCGGGCTTCGGAACCAAAATACGGGCCCGATACCATCAATTTCAAACATGATAAAATTTCTAAAGACTCTTATAATTTCAGTAAAACAATTTCTTTCAAAAATTCATTTCTCGGGCTTGGGACCTCGGAATTCAATTCCGGGCACACGCCCAAGTCCCATATTTTCCTACGGACCCTCTGAGACCGTCGAATCACGGGTCCGGGTCCGGGTCTGTTTACACACAATGTTGACCAAAGTCAACTTAAATTCAACATTAAAGGCAAAATTAACATTTTTCTCAGTTTTTCACATAAAGGCTTCTCGGATATACGCCCGGGTTGTGCACGCAAAACGAGGTGAGATAAAAATGAGGTTTTCAAGGCCTCAAAATATAGTTTTGACTTATAAAATGAGAGATGACTTTTTGGACCATTACAACCATAATGTATGTCTTCCATCATGCTAGTCACTCATGTCCTTACTTGTTAACTTGTGAAGATCATGTGTTAATTGAAGTATTGTGGAAGTCGGATGGCCTAGTACCATCAATAGGCGCCATCACGACAGGTTTGAGCTTAGGGTTGTGACAAAATTCATAAGACTTTTCCATGAATTAACTGGATATATCATATGAATAAGTTGTATTTAATAGATTTTGAAGTATTCTAAACTACCAATAGCGTGAGTAAGTATAAATTGACGAATTAAGAGTCAACACATGATCCCAAGGGTTGGGCATTCTAAATTAGCTATGAATTAGCTAAAACAAGGAAATTAACACGAGATCGATATTGATGTGATTATATATTAATTGAAGAAGGTCGTATGGATCGTTCGAGGTGACGAGTTTGGTATTTCGCACGAAGTATTTTGAGTAGTAATCTTACCGCAATTTCTGTTTTCATAACTTGCATGATTTACACATGATTTTTAATATGAACGTGTTACTGATTATTTTGAGTTGCATATGGGACAAGTCTTTACTCGATCATAGTTATTTGAGATGATTACGGTTGTTTTAAATATTCTTGTTATCATTAAATATATTTTACCGTTACTTAAATTTACTGTTATCGAAATGAAATTACATGATTTGATAAGAACCTACATGCCCTATATTATTTTAAAATATTTTTCTATGAGTATATACGAATACAAAGACAAGTATAAATGGAGTAGACAGCGAAGGATCCTGTAGCTAACGGCGGGTTCGTTAGACCTGGTGCACCTTGTAATTATCGATTACCATTACAGCCCTCGCTAGTGGGAAGGTAGAACTAGCATACCGTTACTGATTTTCGTCGAGTAGGGACTACCGTTAAATTTGACTTCTTGCGAAGAAGTCCACAGTTATATCGATTACATAATCCGTTCATTGAAACCCCCCAAATGTGAATATTAATATTATACAGTGGTTACCGATCTTATTACTGAATTGTTAATTGTATTATACTACAAGAAAAATATGATGAGACTAAAAATTATTTATTATTTCTGAAAGGACATTTTTATTCGCTAAATTTTTTTCCAAAGACAACAGTTGACGCGGGCGAGGATTTCGTTAATTAGAGCGCACATGTTGATAGTTCTTGGTGAGCCTCGCGCTTGTTCGCGTGAGCGGAGATTTTATTTATTGTTATGGTCTTTTCTTTGAACTCTTAGATTCGCTCCATAGTCATTCTTTTAACGTCATGAGTATCCTTTCGTTATTATAGACTTATGATGACTATTGCACTTTCTTATCAAAATTGGAGAAAAATTAGTATTTCTGGTTGTTAGTGGGTTGATTAGTAATGTTGGAGACTTGTTTTGGTTAATTGATAAGTTGTCGGTTGTTTGGTTTGATATTAGGATGGTTGGTTGTTGATTTTAAGACATGGAAATTTTTGGATAATCCAAAAACAGAGAAAACTCTATCTGATTTTCTGTAAAATACCGATAAGGCTTAGTTGGGAGCACTTGCTCCTAAGTGCCGGTTATGATCCTAAATTGGATCGTTACAGAGTTGAAGTAGTAGTTAACATATATCCTCCTTCGTTGAATAAACTCCCTAAATAAGGCTTTGGATAGCTTATTAATGAGAGTAGTAGATATCATGTAGGGGGACCATCGTTTGTACGTGAACTCGTACATTTACTCACAATGGATATTTTATGGGTCAAATATGGATAAGAACTATATTATATGCTTAGAAAATTGATAATCAATGGATATAATATGTTTAACTTTTACATTTGTAAAGCATCAAATTGGGGGTTCCTCGAGTTTGGGAGGCTATGAATTCTCCCAAAAGTGATCATATTCAAGAAGTTATGGACAATATGGATATCCATATTATTTGTTGGGTAACTTATTTTTTATCCGTATTAAATATGGGTCGGATCGGATAATTTATCGGTTATTGTTTTAAAATATTTTCCTATGAGTATATACGAATACAGAGACAAGTATAAATGGGAATAGACTTTGAAGGATCCCCTAGCTAACGGCAGGTTCGTTAGACCTGGTGCACCTTTTAATTACCGATTACTGTTACAGCCATCGCTAGTGGGAAGGTAGAACTAGCATACCGTTACTGATTTTCATCGAGTAGGGACTACCATTAAATTTGACTTCTTGCGAAGAAGTCCACAATTATATCGATTACATTTTCGTTCATTGAAACCCCCCAAATGTGAATATTAATATTATACAGTGGTTACCGATCTTATTACCGAATTGTTAATTGTATTATACTATAAGAAAAACATGACGAGACCGAAAATTATTTATTGTTTCTGAAAGGGCATCTTTATGTTATTTTTTGTTTGATATACTAGCATGTTTTCTGACTTCTCCCCAATAAAAATGGTTGTGGTTAAGTGTTATTACTCACTGAGCTAGCGACTCATTCCTCGCTAATATTTTTTCCAAAGACAACAGTTGACGCGGGCGAGGATTTCGTTAATTAGAGCGCACATGTTGATAGTTCTTGGTGAGCCTCGCACTTATTCGCGTGAGCGGAGATTTTATTTATTGTTATGGTCTTTTATTTGAACTCTTAGATTCGCACCATAGTCATTCTTTTAACGTCATGAGTATCCTTTCGTTATTATAGACTTATGATGAGTATTGCACTTTCTTATCAAAATTGGAGAAAAATTAGTATTTCTGGTTGTTAGTGGGTTGATTAGTAATGGCGGAGACTTGTTTTGGTTAATTGATAAGTTGTCGATTGTTTGGTTTGATATTAGGATGGTTGGTTGTTGATTTTAAGGCAGGAATTTTTTTGGATAATTCAAAAACAGAGAAAACTCTATCTGATTTTCTGTAAAATACCGATAAGGCTTAGTTGGGAGCACTTGCTCCTAAGTGCCGGTTATGATCCTAAATTGGATCGTTACAGAGTTGAAGTAGTAGTTAACATATATCCTCCTTAGTTGAATAAACTCCCTAAATAAGGCTTTGGATAGCTTATTAATGAGAGTAGTAGATATCAGGTAGGGGGACCATCGTTTGTACATGAACTCGTACATTTACTCACAATGGATATTTTATTTTAAGAACTTTTTAAAAATGGGTCAAATATGGATAAGAACTATATTATATGCTTAAAAAATTGACAATCAATGGATATAATATGTTTAACTTTTACATTTGTAAAGCATCAGATTGGGGGTTCCTCGAGTTTGGGAGGCTAGGAATTCTCCCAAAAGTGATCATATTCAAGAAGTTATGGACAATATGGATATACATATTATATGTTGGGTAACTTATTTTTTATTCGTATTAGATATGGGTAGGATCGGATAATTTATATGTTATTGTTTTAAAATATTTTCCTATGAGTATCTACGAATACAGAGACAAGTATAAATGGGAATAGACTTTGAAGGATCCCCTAGCTAACGGCAGGTTCGTTAGACCTGGTGCACCTTTTAATTACCGATTACCGTTACAGCTCTCGCTAGTGGGAAGGTAGAACTAGCATACCGTTACTGATTTTCGTCGAGTAGGGACTACCATTATATTTGACTTCTTGCGAAGAAGTCCACAGTTATATCGATTACATAATCCGTTCATTGAAACCCCCAAAATGTGAATATTAATATTATACAGTGGTTACCGATCTTATTACTGAATTGTTAATTGTATTATACTACAAGAAAAACATGATGAGACTGAAAATTATTTATTATTTTTGAAAGGAAATTTTTATGTTATTTTCTGTTTGATATACTAGCATGTTTTCTCACTTGTTCCCAATAAAAATGGTTGCGGTTAAGTGTTATTACTCACTGAGCTAGCGACTCATTCCTCGCTAATTTTTTTTCCAGAGACAACAGTTGACGCGGACAAGGATTTCGTAAATTAGAGCGCACATATTGATAGTTCTTGGTGAGCCTCGCACTTGTTCGCGTGAGCGGAGATTTTATTTATTGTTATGGTCTTTTCTTTGAACTCTTAGATTCGCTCCATAGTCATTCTTTTAACGTCATGTGTATCATTTCGTTATTATAGACTTATGATTAGTATTGCACTTTCTTATCAAAATTGGAGAAAAAATAGTATTTCTGGTTGTTAGTGGGTTGATTAGTAATGGTGGAGACTTGTTTTGGTTAATTGATAAGTTGTCGGTTGTTTGGTTTGATATTAGGATGGTTGGTTGTTGATTTTAAGACAGAATTTTTTTTTGGATAATCCAAAAACAGAGAAAACTCTATCTGATTTCTGTAAAATACCGATAAAGCTTAGTTGGGAGCACTTGCTCCTAAGTGCCGGTTATGATCCTAAATTGGATCGTTACAGAGTTGAAGTAGTAGTTAACATATATCCTCCTTAGTTGAATAAACTCCCTAAATGAGGCTTTGGATAGCTTATTAATGAGAGTAGTAGATATCAGGTAGGGGGACCATCGTTTGTACGTGAACTCGTACATTTACTCACAATGGATATTTTATTTTAAATACCTATTGGATAATGAAAAATTTTAAAAACGGGTCAAATACGGATAAGAACATATTATACGTTTAGAAAATTGATAATCAATGGATATAAATATGTTTAACTTTTACTTTTGTAAAGCATCAAATTGGGGTTCCTCGAGTTTGGGAGACTAGGAATTCTCCCAAAAGTAATCATATTCAAGAAGTCATGGATAATATGGATATCCATTTATCCGTTGGTTAACCTTTTTTTATCCGTATTAAATATGTGTCGGATCAGATAATTTTTTTTTGTTTTTTTGTATACCCGTTTTTTACTTGCCCATATCCGACCCAACCCGCATATTTTTGCCACCTCTACCTATATGTTACGTATTCGAGCCGTAAAAGTAACGGCTAATGTTTGCATTAAGATATGTTATCAGCATAGCACCCTTGCGAACCCTGCATATACACAGAATCTTATGCACCAGACTGCCTTTTATCTATGCCTTAATTTCTCAAAAAGTAAAACATAAATTAAAACAAAAAATGAGATGCAGAGTCAGCTACAAAAAGAAGAAGCATATTCATTACATAAATACACATCAAGTATAGTGAAATTTGCCGTATGACAACATGACCTTTTGTCCCGTTAGCATACTCGAGTCCATCCTCAAACGTCAAGATCTACTTCATGTGAAAGACAAAGCCAAGATTTTGAAGGTTTGTAAATTAGATATTTATATATATTTCATCTGATCCTCCTTATTGATTTTTTGACCTCTTTTTTATGTTTAATAATATTTAATTTTTTCAGATATCAAGAAGAATTTTTTTTTTTTTTTTGAAGTTGCCCCGAGAGTAACAACTAGTTTGGATTGGTGTTACATGTCTTTTCATATTGTATTGTATTATATTGTTTGATAAATACAATGGTTGGATATATTGTATTGTTTGTTGTCGCACACTAACAATATAAAGAATAAACTCACAATATTATTAAGAAAAAATGGAATACAGAGTAGAATTATTATATAAAAGTAGGATAAATAAAATATGATTATTTAATAAAATTAAAGAAGGGCAAGATGAGAGGAAAAAAAATAGAGAAACGACACCATCATACCAAATCCGTCGTTTCATAAAGTGATACTTTTCGTTGTTACATAACGATAGATTTAACGATACGATGCAATAAAATTAAAGTAACAATCAAAACAAACATTGTATTTAAAGTAATAATATAATAGGTAACAATCATCCAAACAAGATGTAAAGAACCTAAGAGTATTTGTTATATTTTCAATGAACAAATTAAGGGTAATATAGTCAATTTTATAATTAATTAATGTTAAAAGATAAATTTTTTAATATGTGAAAATAATAAAAAAAGAATCACTTAAAGTGAATTGAATAGAGTATTTAATAAATTTCTTAATATAAATATAAAGTTTAAGTTAAAATATTAGACTCGTCCAAACCCAAACCAAATACGATAGCTCCGCCCCTGCTACCTGATGTTGACACGAAAATTAAAACTACTAAAACTAGTTTACCGAAAGCAAATTAAACGTGAAATTTTTTTACCCACATTTAATGGATGTACAGAATTGGTTAACTTAACCATAGGATTCTACATTAGCAACTTAATACGAAAAATGATGTAAATAGAATTACGAGCAGTACCGTATGGTAGTAAATTTTGTCCTTTGACAAATTAGTAAATTATTATCAATTATAGGCCCCACCGTAGAACATGCAGAAAAAAAAAAGCACCTCGAAAATCCAACAAACCGACATTATATACCCTTTATCATACGAGGATCTATAAGGCTTGTTTGATTTGAATACGATTTAGCCGAAATAAGTTATATTGATATAAGTTATAATGATATAAATTATATTGAGATTATCTTTTATCTATTGTTTGGTATGTCGTATTAAATATAATAATTATATAATTTGTAAAGAAAATATATAAGTTATACCGGTTCTAATTACCTCACCCTCTATAAGGTATAAGTTATCCATATATTAATTTTAATCCTAGAATAACTTATACTTGATTTGCTAACCAAACTAAGTATTAAGATAATATTAAATTTTTATACCAGCACTATACCTTGTTATACCTCATACCAAACAACCCCTAAAAGTTTAAAATGACAAAAAAAATAAAGAGCTTTAAACGATCATATTATCCTTAACTTATCTAACATTTGTACAAATATTAATGCATATTTATGGTCATAAGTTTCACAAATTTTATTTACTACAAAAATACTATATTACATTTAAGATCATAAATTTAAGAAATATATTTCTTCTTAAATTCTGTACCAATTCAAAATTGAAACGGATTATGAAAATTAGTTTCCTTTTCTCCTTTTTTTTCTCCACTATTCTTGCTTGGATACTCACAATTACGAATCTAACTTTTCGTTTGGAAAAAATCAAAAGGGTGCAACTTTTTTGAATTTTCAACAAAGGAGTTTAAAATGAGCCACGCTTTATCACTTTATTACATAAATAGCCTTATGATTCGCTTTCTTCTCTTTGTAAACCCTGTTTTTCATTATCCTCTATTTGCTTAGCAGCTTGCTTGGTTGTTTTGAATATACTGTATTATTTGTTGTAGTTTTATGATATCATGTACCAAATAAGAAATAATACGACCATATCAAATTGATCGTTATAAAATAGTATTTTTCGCTGTTACATAACGATGCATTTAACGATACGAACAATGATATTTAAGTAACAATCAAAATAAATATTATATTTAAAGTAACAATAAGATACAATACAATAGGTAACAAACATCCAAACAAGTTGTAAATGTATTTTATACTATGATAGAAATTTAAAGTCATGATATAATTACCGGACTTAATTAGAGTAAGGAAATTCGACCTATGGAATTAATTTTTATCTCAACTTTCCATGGTTGCAATTAATTTGCAATTAGATTACCTACAAAGTAAATATGAGTAAGAACTTTAACTTTCGCATAAAGTACACATATAAATTCCACAAAATCTAAAGAGTCATACCAACTAATAAAACAAATATAAAGTCAAAATATCTCATGATCAATATATATATATATATATATATATATATATATATATATATATATATATATATATATATCGTTTATCTATCTCTTGTCTATCTATTGTTGATTCTCAATTCAAAATACTTTGTTTTTTCGTTTCGTGAAGCTCCGAATGAAATAGATTGTTTCTACCAACGAAATGAATGCGAAGCCCGTTTCAAATAAGATAGGATTGGTATTACCACTAAAATTATATCCATAAAGCACTAAAAATACCAAAATATAGACTTTGAAAGTAAGATATTTTCGTATCAAATTTGTTAATTGCGTTGGTACGTAGTTGTCCAAGGTGGCTAGATGGACCCTTCTTTCAAGTTAACATTAATTGAATTAAATAGTAATAGTAGATAAACAAATAAGTCTTTTTTTTTTTTTGACAGGAAGATAAACAAATAGGTCATGCAAATGACTAGGACAAGAATCATGTTTATACGTATAAATTTCGATGTTTTAATTAATACGGATTCGAATTCGCACCACATATATTTCGTTAAAAGTAGAACGTTTCATGCAAGAATATTTTTTTCACTCATAAAATTCAAATTTGAGACTTCTGATTATAGTTGAGGTATCCCTTAATGGTGTTAATTTTAATATCCAAATTACTAATTATGAAGTAACCATTAATTTTAGGTACAAGATCTAACACTGGGATGAATAATTTATAATAGGAGGAAAAAAAAAAATAATTAAGAAAACTAGCTTTGATCAAAACAAAAGAAGCTCAAAGTTAACGCTGTTAACCATGCGATTAAGTTCAATTGCATATTCTACGATTGATAAAGACATTTCAACCAACACCATGAGTAGTCAATATATATTTGTATATATTTCATGAATCAAATGGATAAAATATTTTTATTCTTATGTATCGAGTACGAATTATGAGTAAAAAAAATCTTGATAAGAAGCATTTAATAAGTCTTATATTGCGAATTTGAATCAGTCGGGTGTCTAATACAACAATCGAATACCAAGTAAAAAACAAAAAATATATATGTATAATTTCATGAATAAAATAATAATTTGCAAAGCACTTTAATTTCTATAATTGAAGATATATACAATGACTTAGCAAAGATTGCTTGTAGAACATGCATCCATATGAATTGTCGGGAAAAAATCCCAACTTTTGACTTTGTAAGAGTATTAAAATTTTATTAAGTTTAATAAAGTGAATTTTCTTTATTCTTTTTGCTCAAAGATTCTAATAAAGTGGTTTATACTACGCTTTTCCTTCTTTTATCTTCTCTTTTTAATAATGGTTTGTTTTACGTCTAATTCTTTGCCAAACTCTTCCTTTTAGTAAGTGATTGCTTAAGTTAATCTTGAAATTCTTACGAAATTTTGATGTAATGGTGGCTATATATAAAGTGAAATTATATTGTAACGACTTGACTTGACTTGACTTGACTTGACTTAATTATTTGGTTCAATTGAATCTAGTATTTTCGCCGCAGAACATAAATTTATATGTAAAATATTTACTAAAATTGTAATAATAGTAGATATGAAATAGATATCAAAATGACATTTTGAAACTTCAAATTGCATCATATTCCAAATTTTTAGCTATTCATTGAGCCGTTATTCCTTTTGTTGAAAAACAAAGCTCTTGTTTTGAATTAAACGCCTATAAATTAAATATGTGTATGAACATTTTAATTTAATTACCAAATAAAAATACGTTTAGCTCAAAAAAAAAAAAAAGGTGAATAGAACATAGAACTTAGGCGATATCACGTTATTTTTTTCTTCTTATTTATCTATCAGGCATAGCGTATGCAGTAATACTTTTTCTATATTAGGGCGAGTGAAAATAATAATCACTACTTCTAATTTTTCAACAGGCTATGTTGCAATTATAAATACACAATTTAAAATTTTAAAAGATTTAACTCTTTTTAAACCTCACAAAGACAACGGCAATACCGTTACTATAATTATTAAAAAAAAGAAGGAGCACACTTAAACCGATGAATTTCTCCTATATTTATTTCTCTATTTTCACTATTGCATTCTAATATATGTAATATAATTTTATTGGGAAAGAAGATTTGAGACATGTGGTTAACATACTATTTGTATGAATATAAGATTTCTGAAATTTGTAGTGTTAAATATATTATACTATTTGTGTGACTATAAAATTATTAAAAATAAAATAAAGAGCATAAGTAAAATTATTTTAAAGTAAGATATATGCCATTTAAGAGCAGTCTAATATAGGGTTGTGCATAATTTAGTAAATACCGAATTATTGTACTGAAATCGAAAATTATGGTATTCGGTAATCGATATTTTGATATTCGGTATGATATTTGGTTTATGTTTTACAAATAATTTGGTATTAGGTATGATATTTGGTATTTGAAAATAAAATATCGAAATACCGATACCGTACCGAAATATATATTATATTACACAATACACATATTATTAATTATAAAGTAAATATAAAAAATCTAAAATTTTACTTTCTTTTATTTTATAAGTTCATCAATTAACTCTAAGCAAGTAACAAGATATTTCTAATGACCAAATTTATTCCTTTATGTACCATTTTCTCTCTCCGGGTTGATATTTGCTGGTTTTGGACAAAATTTTTATTAACAAATATTTTTAGTTCTGTACTTTTGAGTGCTTTAATTAAGAATATTACAGTCTATGACTCTACGAACTAGTTAGTATTCAAACCGAATAAATCGAAGTTACCGAACCGAATAAACCGAAATCGAAAGGAAAAAAACTGAATCATACTGAATTTAATTAGGTACAATATTGGTATAACATTTTAAAAAACCGAATACCGAAAATACCTAATCGAAATATCTATCCGCACCAACCTAGTCTAATACAAAAAGTAACTGCAACTGAGGTGGTAAAATTATTTCTGAAATATTTATTTAACCACAAGTAGTTCAAATGACAATGGCATATTAGTAATATATCCAAAAAACAGGGGACAGAGGGCCCCCACTAACCCCATGTCCCCCCTTTTCACAATAAACTCCAAATTTTGATTTACTTTAACGTTGGCTCCACCCACCCACCCCCACTCCCCCCAACTCTCACTACCCCAACCATATTCCTTCTTCTCTCTCATCACCATTTTTACACTTTTGCTTTCTTTCTTGCTAAGTAGCTTAAATTTTCAGCCTCCCCAAAACCCCTCTCTCTCTCTAGGGTTTGTTTTGCTCATTCTCTTCACCTTTCTACCTTTTGCTTTTTCTCATTCTTGAACTAACAATCAATGGTAAAATGCAGTTCTTTAGCTTGTTTTACTTTGCTAAATCGTTTAGTTATCTGCTTATTCGCTTAACACTATATACCCATCTTGCTCTTTCTATGTACTGTTCTCTCTTTTAAATCTTTATGCTAAATTTCACCTTTTTGGTATGTGGGTGTGTTTTTTTTTTGTACATATTTTTGGTTTTTTTGCTGCTGTGCTGGTAAAAATTTTATCTTTTTTTTTTTAATTCTTGATCACTACAAACAATGGTTCATGCAGCTCTTTAGCTAGATAAATCCTGTTGTTTATCCGCTATTTGCTTATTTTCATCTTTTTGGTATGTAGCTGTGTTTGTTTTCTGTACATTTTATTCGTTTTATGTTAATGTGCTGGTAAAAATTATTAAATCTTTATGCAAATTTTCACCTTTTTTTGTATGTGGGTGTTTTTTTTTCTGGTTGGTTTTATGCTAATGTGGTGGTAAAAATGTAATCCTTTTTATTTATTAAAAATCTTGATCACTATTTCTTGAACTAACAAACAATGGTAAATGCAGCTCTTTAGCTTATTTTACTTTGATAAATCCTAGTGTTTTCTGCTTATTACTGAACATTATATGCCCATCTAGCTCTCACTATGTACTGTTGTCTCTTTCTTCAATCTTCTTGCAAATTTTAATTTTTTTCTGTACCTGGGTGTTTTTTTGGTACATTTTTTGGGTGTTTTGATATTAATGTACCTGTAAAACTGTGTTTTGTACGGATGTTAATAGATGATCAAGCTGTGTCTTTTGCAGTAATTTTTTTTTCTCTTTTGTATGTATAAGTTGTCTATGTATATTGTGTGTTTTTTCTGTACGTTCTTGTGTTTTCTCAAGTGTTCTAATTTTCACTTAATGCCCGTGAAAATCACTTGATATTGTATCAGTTGTCTATTTGTCTTCTTTTTTAGGCTTTTAATTTTATTTACCTGATGCTAATGTGATTGCAAATTGAATTTGTATTCAGACCTTTTAAGTGAAGATAAGGGTGTGAAAGTTAATTATAATGGCGTCAAGAGGGGGCCCTGAGCCGTCGCTGCAGCGGCGGATAACACGGACGCAGACGATGGGGAACATTGGGGAGTCAATGATTGATAGTGAAGTGGTGCCATCGTCTCTAGCGGAGATTGCTCCTATTCTTCGTGTTGCCAATGAAGTTGAGCCCAGCAACCCCCGTGTCGCCTATCTATGTGAGTTCCTGAGACTAGAAATGTTTCTTGTTTTCTAATTAAGCATCTATATAGTTATTCATTTTTGAACCTTTAATTGTACAAAGTCTTTTAAGTCATTTTGCTAACATGATAACTGGGAAAGAACCAGGTAGCAGCTGTAATGCTCCCTTTATTTCTCATTACAAGTTCGACAACAAGAAACGTGTTCAAGTTAGAATTCTTCTTATCCCATTTAATGATTCAGCAAATGAAGAGTCATTCTTTGGATCAGTTACAATGCTTTTAAAGTTAGAATTCACAGATTACTTTACAAAAAAAAAATGAACTCACAGATTCAATCATGGGCAAATGTGTGTCAATGGCAAGTTATTTTGAGAAACATCAAATGGGAGGAAAAATGTCCTCCAGAATGCTGTCTGAGAGAGTTTGCTATGGGATTCTGAGTTTTACTTTCAGGCAGACAATGCTAGGGGCAATCAGTTTGATTGCATCTTCTAAGGTCTAATAATATTCCCATGTTTGGAATGTAATATTAATGTCAACAATGTCTTCTTACCATGGTGCTGTACTTGTAGTAGGGTGATTCATAAAAGGCGGCAAATGGCTGGTGTTGCGAAGAGCCTAAATTCAATAAGTTTATTGTCTGTAAATTCTGATGGCTTTAGCTTTTAGAAGTAGTTCTTTTCTTCTGATGGGTTGAAGATTTACTGGTATCTTTTTGCTGAAACTGTAGAAGACGCTCAATATATGTCCTAAGATATGCATAATGTTTAAACAAAAATATGGGTCAGAATGGTGTAGCAAGAGTTCTTGACAAAGTGATTTTAAGATTATAAATGTACTGATTTCAAGATAATGCTCAGGAGTTACAGTCGCATGGCCTAGGGATGCCGAAGGAAACTCAAAATGAGCTACCTATGGTGGTCTCAGTCAAATTAAAAGAAACAAGACAGTTAATGGTTATGTTGATTAGGACATGAAGTAAGGTTTTGGACTTGAAGCAGGGGGGGGTCACTCATCATACCATAAAAATGGAATTTCTGGCCTTCAATTGGTTGATTTGGTTGGGGGAGGCAGCGTCGGCACTACCTTATGAGTGTTCTCACTAACCAAGCTTCAAATTAGATTAGGATGGCATCAACATTTTGTTTTTACTCTTTTCTTCAAATTTGGCAACCATTGTTTATCAGCATTAACACAAGATGTTGGAGTTGGGTAAAATGTCTAAATAGTAGTTGAAATATGAGGGTAATTTGTAACTAAAGTTGAAGGTGGTTATATTTCAGTCGGTAGAATATTTGGTTTGAGTAAAGCTTTACAAATTACAAACTTCTAAAGAGGAAAACAGTTCAAGTTAATTCGGATAATGTGACCTTATTCATCTTGTTATTGTCAAATTCTGGGCATGGACATGATCCTATACGACATGCTTTCCAGTTCTCTATTCTAACATTCAGACTCATTACTCTGGTTGTAGGTCGGTTTTATGCTTTTGAGAAAGCTCATCGGTTAGATCCCACTTCTAGTGGTCGTGGTGTTCGGCAATTTAAAACGTCCCTCCTGCAGCGGCTTGAAAGGGTAAGTGGCCAAGCATGGTTTTTTTCTTTCCCTAATAATATGTCAATGACATGTTTTATGGTTGGTTGGCTCAAGACAATATTTTCTGTTCAACCTGTTTTCTCCTATTAAGTTTACTTGTGGTAGTGGGTTTTCTTTGTATGCGTTTGTTCCATGTCATTAAAGTTCTTATGAGTTAGCAGTTTACTCTTGTAGACCCTTCTTTTCTAATGTCCCTTTAGATGTTACTTAGGAAATCCAACTTAAAAGGTCACGTGCCATTATTTTAGGGCTATCGCCATTCTTTCCTTGTCCAATATTTGCTTATCTATTACTGCTTTTTGTTCTTTCTTTTCCCAGTGCGATTTCTTGCTTTCTGCTTTGTGAGTGATCATTAATCAATTCTAATTGAAGACCTGAGATATGTTTGTGCCCATTTGTAATTCATGTAAGTCTGTAACAAATTTACTTTTCAGGAAAATGATCCAACCTTGATTGGAAGGGTTAAAAAAAGTGATGCACGTGAAATGCAGAGCTTTTACCAGCATTACTACAAAAAGTACATTCAAGCTTTGCAAAACGCTGCTGAGAAAGCAGACCGGTGGGTCTTTTGCACCCTTGTTAGAGATTTGTTGTGCCTTCTCATAGTGGTCTCTTTCTCGCTTTTAGTTATACTGAAAGTTGTTTATCTCATCTTTTCAAAATATTTCCAGTGCACAACTTACTAAGGCATATCAAACTGCAAACGTACTCTTTGAAGTTTTGAAAGCAGTTAACCAGACGCAAGCAGTAGAAGTCGACCGTGAGGTGAGAATGAGAGTATTTTTCAACGAAATTGTTGCTAAACCTTCTTTTTCTGCTGACTTTACAAGCTCTAGCTTTGATTTACCATAACTCTACTGCTTTTCCTTGTTTATAACATCGTTTTGTTTGTGTGTGGTGGATTATTGATTGTCCATTGCTCAGATTTTGGAAGCTCATGATAAAGTTGCTGAGAAGACACAGATTTTAGTCCCCTATAATATTCTTCCTTTGGATCCTGATAGTGTAAATCAGGCAATTATGAGATTTCCTGAGGTTTGTATTCGCAGACAGGATTTCCAACTATAAGCATTTCTTTACCTTTGCCTTTCCCTTTTCACATTTATTGCTTTAACAACTTCTCCTTTCTCCTTTTACAGATTCAGGCTGCTGTTTACGCTCTCAGAAATACAAGAGGTCTTCCATGGCCCAAGGATTACAAGAAGAAGAAAGATGAAGATATTCTTGATTGGCTTCAAGCAATGTTTGGGTTTCAGGTAGCAATTCGTTTTTATTCTCAGTGTTATTTTCATGCTATTTCATACATCTCTTGAGGTTTAGAAGAAAGATTATCTCAGTTAGGATGAAAATCAATATGCTTTATTGAGCTCATTTTTTTGTCAATTGCTTCTCAGAAAGATAGTGTTGCAAATCAGAGGGAGCATCTCATTTTGCTACTTGCAAATGTACACATACGCCAGTATCCAAAGCCTGACCAGCAACCCAAGGTTTGGAACATGATACTGGCTTTCTGTTATTGATGAGTGATCAAAATTTTCCCTCAACTGATAAATATGCTTTTAGTTGAGAGGATTGACGTACTTGGTCAAGAAAGATTGCCATTCTTCAATCTTTAATAGGAGTCTTGAATTTGATTGCATTGTTTAAATCTGCTTGCCTGCTGACAGTTAGAGACTACTAGATGTTTAGCATAGTAACTCCCAATGAGGACTTTGAGACTGTTAAAAAACATAAAGTATTTTTGAGTTGCTAAATTCACTAAAGCTCAAAGAGTGCATTTCTACTTGGTTGCTGTTTAATTTGGTATCATGTTTTTACTAAAGCTCAAAGTGTTATTTCCACTTGTTATATACTTATTTTGCAACAAATGATCTTTGCCACACCTATTCTAGTTTTGCTGAAGAAATATGTGTGTGCTTGATAAAAAGAAAAAAAACCCTGTCTTCCTCATATTGAAAAAAAAAGTACACTGAAAGTAGATATCTGCTATGTATTTGTCTCCTTGCTTGCAGCTTCTTAAGTCCCGTAGTGCCATGTTTAGCAAATTTTGAACTTCGTGTACTATTTTCCATGTTTTGAACTTTTGGAAGAACTGTCTTCTCAACAAAACCAGTATCCTCATTTGGCTTTTTTGACTTTTTACTTTCCTGATGTTATTTTGGCCCTCAAAATAACAACAATAGGTCGCTGCAGTTAATGCTAGTATGCATTAAAGTGGATGAGAACCATAATTCAATAATCCCAATGTGTAGTCAATCCTTTATGCTCAGCAAATGGAATTATTAAATGTTCTACTGATGCAGATGTTAATATAATGAGTTAAAGGACGGATTCCATAACCTTATCAAAAAAAAAAAAGGACGGATTCCATAACAAATAACAAGAATATGAAGAGATACTTTGTGTTTTGAATTTTTTTGATTGATTGATCTGCTTTGACTGGTGCATGGGGAGAGGTTTCAAGAGTTACAAGAAGTTACTGCAGATAATATGTGCTTAATCCCGCTCTTACAATTTTCCCTAGTTGCCTATCAATAATGTTTTTTTTCCTTGTTCATTGTTTTGTTTTGCGTAGTTGGATGAGCGTGCTTTGAATGAAGTCATGAAGAAGCTTTTCAAAAACTACAAGAAATGGTGCAAATATTTGGACAGGAAAAGCAGTTTATGGTGAGGAGCTTCTCTTTAAATGTTTGAAATGGTTATGTCCTACTGCCTTCAGAGTTCAGACATTAACACTTGAAGTGAAATTCTGATTTTTAGGAAAACAGCTAATATATCTCATACTTTCATCTAAGATCTTTTCTTGATTGTTGTCTATCAAAGTAGATATAATAGAAGTCTACGTCTTTGATGCTTTGTACTTCAGAACAGGATAACATGTGCTTGTAGCTTCCTTTAGCATCTCTTGTAGATGTGTTTGTCTGTAGCAAAGAGCCGATACTTTACAAATTAAGCTCATCTTGCATTTGTATGTGTTGATCTTTTCTTAATTGTCAAAATTGTAGGTTGCCAACTATACAACAGGAAGTACAGCAGCGTAAATTATTATACATGGGATTGTATCTTCTCATATGGGGGGAAGCTGCAAATTTAAGATTCATGCCAGAATGCTTATGCTACATTTACCATCATGTAAGCTTTTAGAAGTGCTTATGTTTTAAGAACTTAATGGATTAGTTTTTAATGTTTCTCGAAATCTGAACAAATTTTGAAGAACATATAGATTCTTTTTCTTATCTTATTTTTTGAATTCATCTCAAATAAAAATGCAGAAGTCGACATTGATGTAATTAGTGGGTTCTTTTTTGCTGGATTTTGGATGAGAGCAAAGCTGTAAAGTTCTCGTACTTACACGGCGATAGCTTTCATCAAATTGTTCTCTCACATGTTAATACTTTCTTCTGCTAACAGTTCGAGGAGTTTTCTTACTTTTTGGTGGTGTGGAGGTTTCTGCTTTGTGATATGAGTAACACGCAAGGTTAAAAAAAAAAGATTTAGTAGTAATCCTAAATCTAGAAGAGAGTATAATTTCATAAACTAGCTACTCTACTTGTCAAGAGGGTTAAATAAGATTACCATGGTACATTTCATTTTCGTCAACACCGTATGTTGCATTAGCTGCTTTGGGCAATTGTTTATATTTTTGTTACAATTTGCCTTTTATAATATGCTTCAGATATTTCTTTTTACGTTAAAGCATTTGGATCTCACACATAGGTTTCTCATATAGATGGCATTTGAACTCTATGGCATGCTAGCTGGCAATGTTAGTCCCATGACCGGTGAAAATGTTAAGCCAGCTTATGGAGGGGAAGAGGAGGCTTTCTTGAGAAAAGTTGTTACTCCTATTTATGAAGTGATTGCACGGGTATTAGATGATTTCAGAGCTATCTATTCCTCTTCAATTTGTTGTATTAAAAAGAACCAGTTTTGGTATTTTACCTTTCTTTAGAACTTGAGGGAAATTCTTTTTATGCCCTTTTTTGTCATTTTCAGGAAGCTGCTAGGAGCAGAAGAGGAAAAGCAAAGCATTCCCAGTGGAGGAACTATGATGATTTAAATGAATACTTTTGGTAGTCAACCTTTCTGTTTTCTTTTTTTTCTTTTCTGGTTCAGTTAATCAATAATTTGTTCATTTCTGACTTTACGCATACAACTGTAGGTCAGTGGACTGCTTCAGGTTAGGTTGGCCAATGCGCGCTGATGCTGATTTCTTTTGCCTCCCTGTGGAAGAACTTCGTGCTGAGAGAAATGGGGTAATGTTTTAGCGGCAGAAGTCATCTTAATAACACCATGTTATGTGCATTTCACTGTTTTTCCAGCATTGTCAATTTATTTAGCATTTCATGCCTCCATCCATATGAAATTGTAGTTTTCTTTACTATATGGTGTTACAGTACCAATGTCATTGCTCTATCCCATAAGCTTACGTGATTAATGCATCAGATTATCCGCTGTTTTTCGGAAGTTCAATAGAACTTTATCCTGATGATATCAACTCATGAACTAATTATATAAAGTTAATTGTGAAATCCAGGAAAATAACCCTCCTAGAGATCGCTGGGTGGGGAAAGTTAATTTCGTTGAGATACGATCATATTTGCATATCTTTAGGAGCTTTGACAGAATGTGGAGCTTCTTCATATTGTGCTTACAGGTACTTTCTTCTTTTTGTGACCATGGCTAGGTTGTCCATTATCTTTATGTACTTGAAAATTATAATTTGACAAGGTATTATTGATTGTGTGTAGGCAATGATAATTATTGCTTGGAATGGTTCAGGAGAGCTGAGCATGGTTTTCACTTCAGATGTTTTCAAGAAAGTATTGAGTGTGTTTATAACAGCTGCAGTTTTGAAGCTTGGGCAAGGTTTGTAAAATTCATTTCTCTTTTCTGCAGCATAGCAAACTATATTATAATTGAAGCTCTTTCAAAGTTTGCTACCTTCTGTCCCATCTTGCTGCACTAATATTTTTCTACAGGGTTGGTGCGGTTTTTTTTTATGGATGATAAAATTGGAAGTTTCCAGCAAGTGATTGGATATAAATGAAGGATTATTTTTCTTTGTACTTTTGAGACAAAAGCTTAAGTGTTTTTTTGGTTAAGCTAAAGTACTATAAGCTACTAGCAACAATTTGTTGAACAGAATTTATGATAAAAGTTATTTGGATGCGACAATAGGTGGATCCTTTCTATTTGCTTAAGCGTATTTGCTAGCTGTGTTAGTGGAGGTAAAAAGTACATAGCACAACGCCGTCATTAAAACAAGTAATTTAGCATTTGATGCTCTGCAAAAAGATATTTCCTCCAGTAAAATGTGTGTTAACCCATACAAATATGGTTTTGATTGCACACAGGCAGTTGTGAATGGTAAAAAGTCTCATAAAAAAGTTATTTGTTTATGTGGATGGTTATTGTTTTTGGTGATCCCTAGAGCGATGCTCTGATATTTGTTGCGGCACTATTTTTACATAATAACTTGCCTTAAAACTGTTGCAGCCGCTCTTGATGTGGTTCTTAATTGGAAAGCTAGGCACAGCATGTCATTCTATGTTAAACTACGATACATATTGAAGGTCATATCTGCAGCTGCTTGGGTGGTCATTTTACCTGTTACATATGCTTATACATGGGAAAATCCTCCTTCATTTGCCCAAACCATTAAAAATTGGTTTGGCAACAACTCAAATTCTCCTTCTCTGTTTATACTGGCTGTGGTAATCTACTTGTCGCCCAATATGCTCGCTGCCCTGCTCTTTCTTTTTCCCTTCGTCCGTCGATTCCTAGAGAGATCACACTACAAAATTGTGATGCTGATGATGTGGTGGTCACAGGTACATGTTCTTTTTGACTCATTTGTCATTTTTAAGAGCACTTATTGGTCTGTTTAGAAATCTGATACGGCTTTTATTGTCAATTGCAGCCTCGGCTTTATGTTGGTAGGGGAATGCATGAGAGCACTTTTTCTTTGTTCAAGTAAGACGTCACCAAGTCGAAGCATTTAAACTTTCATGTCGATGGGTCTACTTTATATCTGATTAATTTTTATTCTAAATTTCAGATACACTATGTTCTGGGTACTTTTAATTGCGACAAAACTAGCATTCAGTTTCTATGTAGAGGTAATTCCTCTTATGTTGCCAGCTCTTACCTTTTAGTTTGTCAAAAGCAAGTCATATAATTTAGAAGCACGTTGTTTTATTTATTAATTGTCGTAAAATGTATTAGGTTCTAGGTAGGACAATGTCACTTTCATATTAGAAGATTGACTTGTAATATGCATCAGCTTTTTACGTGCTAGCCAATAGCTGCTACTGTCTTACACTCTTACTCTGGAGACACTTTTGTCCTACTATAGTGTTTTATGAATTGGTATGTGACTTTCTTTTGTTAAGTACGAATCAAGATTGTATATTCACAGAAGTTGCCTGCTTTACGAGTTTTATTGACAATGAAAAGTTGTTTGCTGCAGATAAAGCCTTTAGTAGATCCAACAAAAAAGATTATGAATGTCCACATTACCACTTATCAGTGGCATGAGTTTTTTCCCCACGGTAATGAACTTGACTTGAACTTTGAGCTATTTGATATTATGCCCTTCTGCTTGTGGTCCTGACGTGGCTATTTTGATTTGCAGCGAGCAGCAACATTGGTGTTGTTATCGCTCTCTGGGCTCCAGTTATCCTTGTATGATTCTCCTCCTTCGTTCGGATAATCTTTAACAGAGGCATGGTGTAATCACTAGCAGTTTATTCCAGTTTAAGCTAATACACTGGTTGGATTTACTTCATTGTAGGTTTATTTCATGGATGCTCAGATATGGTATGCCATATTCTCCACACTATTCGGTGGTATTTATGGAGCATTTCGTAGGCTTGGAGAGGTTGGTGGCTAACTGCTTCATTTCTGTGGTCTTTTGTCTTAATTTATCTTTGATTATAATTTAAACAATTAACATAATATAGATTGCTTAGTCTGTAAGCATAAGTGGCTTCTGCAAATTCTAACAAAATAAGATGATAAGCTAATAGAACTAGATGTGCTTTTTATTGGACTCTAATTTCTTGTCTTGCTTTCAGATTCGAACCTTAGGAATGCTGAGGTCCAGGTTCCAGTCTTTGCCAAGTGCTTTTAATGCCTGTTTGATACCGGAGGAAAAGGGCGACCAACCAAAAAAGAAAGGACTAAAAGCAACATTTTCCCGAAAGTTCAACAGGGTTAGGTTTCTTCCACGTTTTGGTCTGCAATATCGAATATCTGGATTTATTTCAGCATGGAACAAAATTAAAAAGGAAGTGATCAGGAACTTGAACTTTGTATACATGTGATCATATATTAGGTGCCATCCAACAAGGAAAAGGAAGCTGCAAGATTTGCTCAGTTGTGGAATAAAATAATAACAAGTTTTAGGGAGGAAGATCTTATTAGCAATCGGTAATTTGAAATGTTACACACATGTTCTTTCCATTCCGTCGCCCTCATTTTGGGTGTGTAATCAAAGTTATGCATTTATTTACTACTGTTATGCTTTGCATTTGTTTTCAGTGAGATGGACCTTTTACTTGTTCCTTACTGGGCTGATCGTGAGTTGGATCTCGTGCAGTGGCCGCCATTTTTGCTTGCTAGCAAGGTTATGGTTTTTTCATTTTTGTTTTGTTTTCGGTCTCAAACTTGCTGCATTGGTAAAAGATTTTGCTCTGTAGTTTGGCACTAAACGTGACTTATTTCACAATGGCATTTGACAAAATTCTTTATATTTAGTTTTTTTCATATTGAGATATTATTGGATTAACTATTTTTGATTCTTCCTGCTCTATCCAACAATTGGTAGCTGATCTTCCTTTTTATTCACTTGATTTCTGACTCATTCAAATTGTATGAATAGATTCCAATAGCAGTGGATATGGCTAAGGATAGCAATGGAAAGGACCGTGAGCTGAAAAAGAGGATAGAGGCCGACCCTTATATGTCATCTGCTGTTTGTGAGTGCTATGCTTCATTTCGCAATGTGATAAAAGTTTTGGTTTCTGGTCGTCGTGAGAAGGAGTAAGTTTCTGCCAGATAATAGTGACTTATTCTGCCAATCCTTTGCTCCGATAGCTTTCCTCACTTGTAAATTCTCTATGTGTGTTGTTGTTCAGGGTTATAGAGTATATCTTTTCAGAAGTTGACAAGCATATTGAGGCTGGTGACTTAACTAGTGAACTCAAGATGAGTGCTCTTCCCAGTCTATATGAGCTCTTTGTTAAGCTTATCAAGTACTTGGTAGGTTTTCCAAGTCCATTCTCGTTGTATTCTTTTCATAGTCACTTTTATGGATATTTCTAGCTATCCAACTTATCTTACTGATAATCGGGAAATTGAATTAAAACTGATTTTTGGTTTTGTTTTTACAGCTAGACAATAGGCAGGAGGACAGGGATCAAGTTGTACTTCTATTCCAGGACATGTTAGAAGTTGTTACGCGAGATATAATGATGGAAGATCATGTATCAAGGTTTTTCTTTTGCCTATAATTGTTAATCTTCCACGTTATTCGTGAATGTGACAAATAAATTTTGTTTGGACTTTTTTCGTTTCAACCAAACAGCTTGGTAGATTCCATCCATGGAGTCTCAGGATATGAAGGAATGGTTCCTCTTGATCAGCAATATCAGTTATTTGCTTCAGCCGGAGCTATCAAATTTCCTACTCCTGAATCAGAAGCTTGGAAAGAGAAAGTAGGTCAAGTTGACGGAGATATATTTGCCATTAGAGTTCATTTTCTTTTTGTAACATTTTTCAATTTTCCACAGATCAAAAGGTTATACTTGCTGCTTACAGTAAAGGAGTCGGCAATGGATGTACCATCCAACTTAGAAGCTAGGAGGCGAATATCCTTTTTCTCCAATTCATTGTTCATGGAAATGCCCACAGCACCGAAAGTCCGAAATATGCTTTCTTTCTCGTAAGTCAAGTTATGAGCAAATTTTGAGAAAAAAATCAAATAAAACTTAGAAATATCAGTAACATTTTTCTATCCAATTCAGAAACCCAGCTCCTAATCAAACCAAAATTTTAGTGGGAGGGCATTTTTGAGCAACTTGGCTGACGGCGAGGGCACTTATAGGACAAGAACGAAATGAAGGACAGAGTTGTCCATTTCGAATAGTTAGGGGCTAAATTGGCCCTTTTCCCTAAAAAAAGAATATTAATTTAAAGCCTGAAGTTTACAAAGCATGAACTAAAGGATCAATATAGTCTTACCCACTAAATGTCTTAACGAATGAAAGCAATCTCGGAACATTTGTATGAATAAGCAACAAGAAACAGTATAGAACGGGAGAACAAGCAATTGTTGGATTATTCTAGTAGGATACAACATTAAATGTAAGTATGTGTAGCTTATCCAAATTTACTTAAAACATGGATTATGGAATATGGTTGAATTTTTTTAGAGATTTTATATACTAGAAGAGGTTGGTGACTTGTTTCTTGATCTTTCTTACTTTAGTGTCTTGACCCCATACTACACGGAAGAGGTCCTTTTCTCATCAGATGATTTGGATAGACAAAATGAAGATGGTGTTTCCATTCTGTTCTATTTGCAGAAAATTTATCCAGGTTTGCTTGTTGACTTGATTAATTTAGTTTTTTGGTGTTAATCGCATGATCAACTGCTAGAAATTTTTTTCTCCTTTTCTGGCTCTTTCTCTGTTTTTTTCACTGAACTAGTAATGGTGGCATACAGATGAATGGCTCAATTTCATTGAGCGTGTGGATTGTACCAGTGAAGACGACCTCAGGTTTAAATGGTCTCCTGATTTAGAAGAAAAACTCCGCCATTGGGCTTCATATAGAGGGCAGACTTTAACAAGGACAGGTATGGAGTTGATCTTTGATGAGTGCACAAGAGGATAAAAGAGATCTCGTAGTTAATTTTGCAATATTTTCTATCTTACCCCTTCCCCTCTTAAACCCTCTCCCCATTCCGCCTGAACTTTCAGTCTAACAATTTCTAGTAAGACTCCTTTACAATTTGTTCATACATTTGATGGATTAATGTGTTGTTTAATTTCTAGTGAGAGGGATGATGTATTACCGCAGAGCTCTGGAACTTCAATCTTTCCTTGATATGGCCCAGGATGATGGTAATTGACTAGTATCTCAGAATCCTTGAGTTACATATAAAATCCTGGTTGCCGTTTAACCTGAATTTATAAGTTAACTTTTTTCATGTTGAACAGATTTGTTGGAGGGGTATAAGGCTATTGAGTTAAACGAGGATCAGATGAAGGGAGAGAGGTCTCTTTGGGCACAATGTCAAGCAGTGGCTGATATGAAATTCACATATGTTGTCTCATGCCAGCTATATGGTATACACAAGCGATCTGGTGATCAACGTGCACAAGATATTCTCCGGCTTATGACAACGTATGTGTCATTTTTTTTTAGTTTGTCCACCTGATAATGCAATGTGCTAATGTCTATATGTTTCGGTTAATAGGTACCCATCCATGCGTGTTGCTTATATTGATGAAATTGAAGAACCAAGCAAAGACAGGTCCAAGAAAGTTAATCCAAAGGTCTACTATTCCACCCTTGCCAAAGCTGCCATTTCAAATTCTTCCGAGCCTGGTCAAAACTTGGATCAGGTAAGAGAAGTCTGAAATAGTCTTTTGTCATGATTATCACATATGTTTCTTTTGATAGGATAAAAGACAAGATATGAGGAGCTTATTAAATGCTATTCCATTTTCACCACATTTGAAGCCTTTGTCATGCCAAAATTCTCTTATTGGGAGGCACCAAATTGCTTTGATTTTACAGGAGGCATCATTTCAAGTTGTTGACATCACTAATCACAACTTGACTACATGGGAACTTTTTTGAATGTTTCTTGGAAATAGAAGGCAGTTTTTTAATACAATTTACAAAGCAATCTAGACATTATTTGGAGTAGTCAGAAAAGTATAGTTTTTTGGGGGGATTTGAGATTCAGGAGGAACCTACAAGATTGTGAGATGGAAGAATTTTACAATCTGGTGGAGATTCTGTATGAGCTGGACACACTGAACAACTTATTTGATACATAGAGATGGTGAGAGACTAAGAATGGATTATTCACTGTTAAGTTGTTTTATAAGAGCTTATTGCAGAGAGGAACATATTTTTCCTCACTACTCTATTTGGATTCTTAGAGCACCGAGAAATTTGTGTTTCTTTGCATGGTTGGCGGCGAGGGAAGTGATTTTGACAGCGGAAAATTTGAGAAAGAGAAGGATCACCTATGTTAGTTGGTGTTTCATGCAAAAGCTCGGGCGAAGATGTGGATCATCTCCTGTTGCACTGTCAAGCGGCTAATTGTTTGTGGAGAGCGGTTCTTATTTTGTTTGGGGTGCAATGGGTGATGCCGGGCACTGTGGAGGAGGTGTTGCACAGTTGGCCCCATAATAGGGGGAAGACAAGTTCAAGGACATGGAATGTTGTCCTTGTAGCAATCATGTGGGTTATTTGGAAAGAGAGAAATAGGAGGGCAAATTGAAGGGGTGGAACAAACTTTTGTAAAGTTGCAAAGCAGTTTTTTTTCCTAGTTTCTTTTTGGCGTACTCATGAGGTATATAGGATTGGGCCTCTTTTGTTGAGAATCATATTTTTGTGTAGGTTCTCTTTTTTTGGTATACGGCTTGGTTTTCCCCAACTGTTAATAAAATTAGTTACCTTATCAAAAAAAAAAGTAGTCTTTTTTTGAATGGTTATTTTGATGATTTTTTTTAATGAATGGAATGGATATAAACTATGCATTCTAAAACTTATTTTGTTTTCTTCTCTTAGGATATCTACCGTATAAAACTTCCAGGCCCTGCTATCTTGGGTGAGGGAAAGCCTGAAAACCAGAATCATGCTATTATCTTCACTCGTGGAGAAGGGCTGCAAACTATAGATATGAATCAGGTAAGTGATTATAAGTTTACAACTACATGAGATGTTGATTTCAATCTCTCCAATTTATGACATTAAATATCCATTTCTAGGATAACTACATGGAGGAAGCCTTAAAAATGAGGAATTTGCTTCAAGAGTTTCTTAAGAAACACGATGGTGTGAGGTTCCCTAGTATACTGGGGCTGAGAGAGCACATATTTACTGGAAGGTAAACACTTCTTACAATAGTATTTCACTTGTCCTGAATCTTTTTTTATCCATATTTTTAGTATTTTAAATTGTTCTCTTTGAATGCTAGTTCTCTCTTGTTTCTGTCTGATGCAGTGTTTCTTCTCTCGCGTGGTTTATGTCAAATCAAGAGACAAGTTTTGTGACAATTGGTCAGAGACTACTGGCAAACCCTCTGAAGTAAGAAATTTCAATTCCAGTCTCATCCTTGTTTCTGGTTCTATGTTATAAGTCCTGTAAACGAATTTTTAATAAGCTCTATAAAAGAGAACTGCATTATCCATTTATACAAATATTAGAAGCTTCTTTTTTTTTTAAAAAAAAAATTTATGTAATGAGATAGATAGTTCAATGGATACACTTTTTCAGGCATCTGTTTCTGGTGTTGCTACCAATTAAGTATTAGGTGACTTATAGTCTCCTACTTCATTCCAACTTGTCAAGAATTCGAAGCTGTGCAAGACAAAGCTTAAAACTGAGTTAGTAGCACGCCGAGCAGTTTTAATACATCTTAAAACTAAGGACCGCTCGATAATCATCGTTGGTACTGGAGTACACGTAGTTCATTCATAACAAGCAGTTGTGTGGATTTTTAGATTGTCTTACTTGCAGTTAGAGATAATATGAATACATCAGCTTTATGAAATAAAATTGGCATTTGATAATCAAGAACTTCTCCAAATACTTGGTCCTCATTTGTCATGGAACTGTGCTTACTATTAGTTTACTATGTGCTTCTCTTTTAAATATGACGTTATTTAAATTTGTTTAGACATGCTTCATTCATCCATGTCGAAGTCCTATATGAGTGTTGGCGCTTTCCCCACTTCAATTTAATAACTTCCACTTTATATTTCTTCAGGGTTCGATTCCATTATGGGCACCCTGATATTTTTGACAGACTATTCCACCTTACAAGGGGTGGAGTCAGCAAAGCTTCTAAGATTATCAACTTAAGTGAGGACATATTTGCTGGTAGGTCCAAGCTTTGTGAAGTTTGAAAACATGTTTATGTTTTTGTTTGTCTTTTTCAACTACTCAAGCAGTTTGACTTGAGAAGCTAATTTCTTAATTTATGATCTTTGTAGGCTTTAATTCTACACTTCGTGAAGGCAATGTTACTCACCATGAATACATTCAAGTTGGTAAAGGAAGGGACGTGGGACTTAATCAGATATCTCTATTTGAGGCCAAAATAGCCAATGGCAATGGGGAACAGACACTGAGTCGGGATTTATACAGGCTTGGACATCGTTTTGACTTTTTCAGAATGTTATCATGTTATTTCACTACCATTGGTTTCTATTTCAGTACCTTGGTATGTATCTCAGACTTCACTCAATGATGATTGTATTTTTTTATTTTTTTAATTTACCCCTGAACTTTTTTTTGCTTGCCTCTGGCAGATTACTGTCCTTACCGTATATGTGTTCCTCTACGGCCGCCTTTACCTTGTCCTTAGTGGACTTGAGGAAGGGCTGAGTAAGCAACCGTCTATCAAGAACAACAAAGCTCTTCAAGTGGCTCTTGCTTCTCAGTCTTTTGTGCAAATTGGGTTTTTGATGGCCCTCCCTATGATGATGGAGATTGGCTTGGAAAAGGGATTCCGCACAGCACTCAGTGAATTTGTACTGATGCAACTCCAGTTGGCACCAGTATTCTTCACATTTTCACTTGGAACGAAGACCCATTATTATGGAAGAACATTGCTCCATGGAGGTGCAAAATATAGGCCTACTGGCCGTGGTTTTGTGGTCTTTCATGCTAAGTTTGCTGATAACTATCGCTTCTACTCCCGTAGCCACTTTGTCAAGGGACTTGAGCTAATGATACTATTGCTCGTTTATCAAATTTTTGGGCAAGGTTATAGAGGAGCTGTTGCATATGTCTTGATCACTGTGTCAATGTGGTTCATGGTGGGAACCTGGCTCTTTGCTCCCTTCCTCTTCAATCCCTCTGGTTTTGAATGGCAAAAGATAGTTGATGATTGGACTGATTGGAATAAGTGGATGAGCAACAGAGGAGGTATTGGTGTCCCTCCAGAGAAAAGTTGGGAATCATGGTGGGAGGAGGAACAAGAGCATCTTAGGCATTCTGGAATACGCGGTATTGTTGCTGAAATTCTGTTGTCTTTGCGCTTCTTTATCTATCAGTATGGGCTCGTCTATCACTTGAAGATCACAGTGACAAATCAGAGTTTTCTGGTATGCAATGGACTGTGACCCTTCTTCTTTTGCTCTAAGATTGTCATCAGTTCAATATTCTAATATTTCTGCATGAATTGCAGGTTTACGGTGCTTCATGGTTAGTAATATTTCTAGTACTTTTTGTAATGAAGGTAAGACCAAATTATTTCGCATTCTCTGTCACAAGAAAATCTGTACAACATAAATTAAAAAATAAGAGCATTTTTCTCTGCCTTAGATCCAAAGGAAATGAAAGTATGTCTATATATTTGAAACCTGGGCTTTAATCGTGAGATGCTTTCAAATTTTACCTGAAATGAATCAGGATGAGATCAGACTTCTCTTTGCTGTTGCTTTGATAACTCAAAAAATGATCAAGACAGTGTCAATAACTACCCCTTTAAATTAACACACCCTGAGACCAAGTATTATTATGCTTTTATCGTTTTTCTGATTTATTTTTCTATATATTTTCAGACAATATCTGTCGGTCGACGAAAGTTCAGTGCGAATCTCCAACTCGTGTTCCGTATTATAAAGGGATTGATATTCTTAACATTTGTTGCAACACTGGTGATTCTGATGACACTGCTCCATATGACTCCTAAAGACATGGTGGTGTGTGTTCTCGCTTTCTTGCCAACTGGATGGGGCATGCTTCTGGTTAGTCATCATCCTTCTTATGTTCTCTTCTATATATTTTCTCGTCCATCTTTATGCATTAAGATCTCATATTGGCGATCCAATAAGATTTCCCATACTCGGCGTATATACTATATGACCAATAAGTATGCTTTGGTGCTATTCCACCTAGAATTGTTGATTCATTATATTAACCGAGCTGTGAGCATAGACTAAAAATAGAATATGACAAATGTTTTCCTTGCGATGATGAACAAGTAATTGACATGTGTTGTAAGTAAAATTTGGACCCCAATTTGCTTGGGATTGAGGCGTAGTTGTACAAGGAAAACTTTTAGTGCCTATTTGCTACTCTTTTGTCAGCTGCATTTTAATGTTGTCTATTGGTAGAAGTTTGGTAGTCAATATTAACAACTGCACAAACTCAGCTCTGTACGACTATGGAGATATACTAGTATAATAAGTAATCCCCGCCTACAAGGAGTGCAAGGTATCTATCTAATCCGCAGTTATACTTAAAAAGAATAGTGAATGCTCTTGCAAACCAATAATATTACTCACTAAACAATCGAAGCAGAGATACCTTTTGAAAAGCCTTAAGCACAAAACGACGTAAACCGTTTGGCCATAGATAATATTTTTCAATTTTTTCACATATTGAACTTCAATATTAAATATTGAAAAATGTTTGAGGAGTATTTCAAGTGCTATAATGGATTTCACTCACAACTTCAACTTCCAAATACTCTTCTTGAACTTCAACTACAAATTTTTTCTTTTTGTGAACTTCAACCAAAATGTGTGAACATAATAGAGCATTTGGTTGGTTGTGTTAAAATACAACTTTTTAGACCTTGATATGACTATTATAGAACGTGAGTCTTTCATTGATCTTCTCTACACCTCGCTCTATGAGGATGCGCGTCTATCCAGAATAACAAAGTAAAATAGCGAGAACTTAATGTTAATTGGCATTTTTGCCATTTGTGTATGAAGGAAACTTATTTGTAGTTTAGCTTGTTAGTTAATATCCTTCTATTTGCATTTTTATTCCCAGATTGCTCAAGCATTGAAGCCTGTTGTTCGAAGAGCTGGATTCTGGGGATCAGTTCGGACTCTAGCTCGTGGATACGAGATTTTGATGGGATTGCTTCTGTTCACTCCTGTTGCTTTCTTGGCATGGTTTCCATTTGTGTCCGAGTTCCAAACTCGTATGTTGTTCAACCAAGCATTCAGTAGAGGTCTTCAGATTTCTCGTATTCTTGGTGGTCAACGCAAAGATCGGTCTAGGAACAAGGACTAGAATTACAGACATGAACAGCTGCATTAACATTAATCCTTCAATCTTGTCATTGTTCATTCCCATTGTAAGCTGCCTTTTGTAATTATGTAGTGTTAATGGCAGCACTTTTTGACAATCCAAATTCCATTTTTGTAAAAGCCATTCGAAAATTCCTTTGTGAAACTTTTCTATATTTTTGGGAAAAGCCATGATCTCTACCTCTCTCTTTGTTACTTTCTTGGTAATTGTGAAGAACCTTATTGACCAGTTAATAGCTGACTGCACGCCATTAAAAAAATAGAAGGATAGTGAACCAAGATATATTGGATCACTTTTTAGTTTAATGTTTCACTACATTGACTTCCCTTTGTCATTAGGACTATTAAAAATGGCGCAACGCGTGTTACCCTGTCTTAATAAATATATATTTTTGAAAAATTACATAAATAATAATATATTAACGTATTACATTTGAGTTATACAAAACAAAAAACGTGAGTTCCTAAAATGATGATTATTGGCCGTATTTAACTAACTCAACAAATAAAAAAAATAGTGATAATAGAAGTCTTCAATCATTGTAATCAGTATTTTTTAACTTGAGTTTTGTTCCAGCTTTATAATTTTATTGATACAATTTCAGAAATTGTCGTGCTTCCTTTTTACTTTCACCAAAGCACATAAACTCTAGAAGATTTAAGAGTTTTTTTTGAAATCCTTTTGACCAAAGCATATATACTCTTTAAGTTCATTTTAGAAAACAAAAATAGAGTCAGTTAACTGCCTAAATATTTTCTTTTTTTTCACAAGCAAAATGGAAATTATCTATTTCTTTAACCAATAGAAAGTAATGTAGGAATGGGAAAATGTCCAAATATACCCCTCTACTTTGGTATATTATTAACATGTACCCTCCGTTATCTGTAGGGCCACATCTACCGGGGGATATGCACAAATAGCCATTAAGAGCACATGTCTTCACTTTAAAGCCGATGTTTTAAACGTCTTTCGTCTTTAGCCACTGGTTTAATAAAATTTTACCTGACTGGACGAAAATACCCTTCTTCTATAACTTATACTTACGCTTTTATTAACGATCAGCAGCAGCAGCAACACGTAACTAACTTCACCAGCAACAGAGACTGTGATCGTCGAATTTCAAACTATAGAATTCAACTTTCTCGTCCAAAAATCGACATAAATTTACAGTAAGTTATACTTTTGTGTTTCTATTGATTTTTATTTCGTTACTAGGAATTTGGTGCTAGGAATTTGATTTTTATTGAATTTCTGGATTGATAAGGTTAAGGACATAGCGCCCTATGATAATTCTATAAAAATTGAGCATATAATGTTAAGTATTTGATGTCCTTAACATGACCGTTGTTACTAATATTAAGGACATAGTGTCCTGATTTTGCAAATTGAATTGAAAAAGTTAAGGACACAATGTCCTTAACTNAGTTTCAAGTTGAAAAGTTAAGGACACTTGGTCCTGAACTTTGACTTACATGTTCAAAAGTTAAGGACACTTGGTTCTTAACTTAGAGTTACAAGTTAAAAAGTTAAGGACAGACAGTCCTTAACTTCAAGTTTCAAGTCCAAAAGTTAAGGACACTTGGTCATGAAGTTTGAGTTTCAAGTTGAAAAGTTAAGGACACTTGGTCCTGAACTTTGACTTACATGTT
>ML308703.1:720-91307 GCA_005239505.1 Nicotiana paniculata | reverse complement strand
AATCCTAACAGGCCGTGATGGCGCCTATCGTGGAACTAGGCTAGCCAACCATCACATAACTACGCATTTGTTCAATTATAAAATTTCACAATTTAATAATAAGTAGCAACCATAGCATAAAGTAATGTAATTAGATCTTAGCGTCCCCATAATAATCTAAACAAACCTCCCAAGAACTGGAATCAATAGTCATGAGCATCTAAGAATAAATAAATCTAACTCTGCTAAAACTATAATATATGTCTCTGAATCAAGTGCTAAAACATAATAAGGAAGGGAAGTGGAGAAGCTGCGGATGCTGGACAGCTATCTCAAAATCTCATGAACCTGCAACTACGAGTAAGGACAGCTACTGCTCCAGACCGTCACTTGAATCTTTGCACAGAGTCACAGGGAGTCTTCATTAGTACGCCAACTCAGTAGTAATGAAAACAAATCACAGTCTGAGAATTATAAAACACAGTACAGATTCACAATTTCACAAAACCAGTAAAACACCAAGTCACCATGTAGTAATCATCAAATAGCAAGTTCGAAATCAGTTTCCAAAAATCCTTTGAAAACAAGTGTAATATCAGTATATCTCAGTAAAATTCTCAGTAAAAACCAGTTTGAAAACGAAGTAAATCATAGTTCGAAAACTGAGTAAAATCATCATAAATCTTCCCTTCGGGCAGAAAACCATTTCTTGTAACAGTTGCCCTCAGGCATTCTCTCAATCACTCAGTATCAATCATCACTCAGTATCAGCCCCACATGCAATAATCATCACTCAATAGGTACTTGCGCTCACTGGGGGTATGTACAGACTCCGGAGGGGCTCCTATAGCCCAAGCGCTATAACAACATAAGGCCTAAAAGCCTCCTCGCCTCTCATATAAGGCCTGAAAGCCTCCTCAATACATAGGCCTGAAAGCTTCACTCAGTCAAACAATCTCAATTTTCTCTTAGGCCATAAACATATCGGGTTCTCGACCCAAAACAATGTTTCATTTTTCAATAAATAGTATAAAATACTCTGAGTGTCAAAAATATTTACCAGGGAAGGACTGAGTGTAAGAATCATAGCATATCAGTGAGGAAAATATAGTAAACACCCCCCCCCCCAAGGGGAAAACAGATCGGCACTAGGCCCCAAACACGACTTACAGCCCAAATCATATCATAATAAAATAATACTAATTAAGCATAGGCTTAAAAGTCGGTTTAGCAACTCAATAGTCGCCTAAATAGGGAAGATGTTTCAAAAGTTTCAACCCTTGCATTTCAAAACCTGTGAAAGGGTGCATAGTCCGGGGTTTCATACCCTCAAGACAAGATTTAAAGACATTACTTACCTCAAACCAGCCCGCAAACTATTCCGCAATATGCTTTCCTCTCAAATCCACCTCCGACTGCTCAAAATCTACAAAGTTCAAATTTTTATCATCAATGTATGCTTAAGGAATAAATTCCAATCGAAAAATATCAAATTTAGCTCAAAAATCCGAATCCGGTCAAAACCCGACCCTGGCCCCACATCCCGAAATCCAGAAATTTCTATACCAAAATGTTCTTCATCATCTCACGAGTCCGTACATATAAAGAACGCTAAAATCGGAGCTCGTTTGACCCTTCAAATCAATCTCTAAAAGTCTCTAAAACTCAAGCCTTAATCCCTCAATTTCAGTTTGAAATCATCAATCCAATCCCAAAAACGAAGATGGATTCATGAAATATAAGCCAAAAAAACGAGTAGAGAACACTTACACCAAATCCGAGCTCCCCAACTCAAGATATGACCGAAAGAACAAACCCTTGCTTTGTATATTTATTTCTCCAGCTATTCTTCCTCGATTATCGTGTCAAACAATCCTAAAACTCACGTTTTATGCTTCCAATGGATTCCTTGTGAAATTCTAATCAATTTAGGCTTTTGAATCACACAATTTGACCTTATAATGAAGGATATATGTAGGTTTTAAGATTTGCAAATAGTGCAGGTTTTTAATACGCCGTCAGGAGCAAATTCATAATTAACCTGAAAAATCTGGCAACCTTGGGAAAATGGCCATAAAATCCTCATACGATGTCCAAATGAGACGATTCTTTTTACTACAGGTCCGTAATTACGATACGTATCTAATGCATCATTCAAAACAGCAATCGGAGATCATTTGTTCAATATGGTATCATTTATGGTTAAAGAAACGACGTCGAACCATAAGAAAAACGAGCACAACGCAGCCCAAACCTATCCGAAACTCAGCCGAGCTCCTCGGGACCCTGTACGAACATACTAACAAGTCCCATTACATAACTTGAACTTAGTCGAACCTTCAAAATACCCAAAACAACACCAAAACACCAGATCTACGTCGAATTCAAGCCTAAGAACTTCTAAATCTCCAACTTTCACTTATTCAAGCCTAATTCTACACCGGACATCACAAAATTATTCTGAACACACTCCTAAGTCCCAAATCACCTAACGAAGCTATCTGATCCATACAATTTGCATTCCGAGGTCGTTTACCAATAAGTCAACTCTCAGTTGACTTTTCCAACTATAAGGCTATTTTTAAAGACTAAATGACTAAACTCTCACTACAACCATTCTGAACCCGACCCAACCAACTCTAACACATCATAAGCAGTAATACCAACCTATGACAAGGCAATAACAGAAATAAAAATGCAAATTCTATGGAACAATCGACCAGGTTATTGTATTCTCCCCCACTTAAACATACATTCGTCCTCGAACGTGCCCAGAGTTGTTCCAAACACCACAAAAATTGTTGTGCAACCTACCATGCACATATTCGGAGGTGATTCCACGTCACCTTACCCCATATAGGTCTAATAGCACAACACATTTGAAATTTTGAAATCCAATCTTGACCCGTAAACCTTAGAATTAAATTTCCACTTCTGAGTCCATTCACAAGATCAAATTTCCACGACTATAAGCTGAAATAGTCTTAACACGCTGTATCAAGCCATATCAGCAACACAAGATGAAATCACATAATATACCGCATAACTCAACACTCATAGCGATGACTCCTAATCCTAATCGCTGCTCATAATAACCCAATATCGGTAAATAACCTCTTATCAAACAAAACCTCGCCTAAACACCTTCATATGGTGCCGTTGATGAAAGCAACACGTAGAAACCAGCAACCATTCGTCCGATCAACATCAATACCATCCAGAGCCATAACCTGTGCAACTCGTGCACTCAATAACAATATCCCAAGAGCTCAATTCATTAAATAAAGAAGACTCACACGAAAGGAATATCCTTCCATTACTCTTGCCATTACGACATCATGCTAAAAGCCTGCTACACATCGTGAAACCATATCACACAAATCCGACACCAAGGATCATACCTCTACCTAACTCAGCTGCAAAGCGTGATCCCATCCAACTGTTGGACCACATACATAACTGTTGGACCACATACATACTCCAAGCCACCTTGCTCTCGATGTAAGAGACTATGAAATATTCTCACATGTCTGCTTCTTGATCAGGTGATAAGAAGATGCATCCTGTAATTCTATGTCTCTGCGTGCATTACATTAAAGCTGGTTCGGCTGGAATTGAGATCAAAAGTTTCACTTTCTCTGACGAGATCTTGAATCTTATTTTTTGCACATCCAATCTGTACTTTGCAGACAAAACCTGCAAGCCATCAGAAGCAAACAAAATGAACAAAAATTTTTTGCCCCAGTTTACACTAGCAAATTTTTGTGAGTTATTGAAAAATACATTAAAGTATCTTTGCTATGAAAAATGAAGAATTTAAATAGAAATGGGCTCTATTTTTTTTTTTTTATAATAAGAGATGTCGTACGCTATGTTAACATGATGGAAGTCAACCAGGGGATGTAGTATCCTTTGTTGGCAATAAGATGAGGCTTGTGGCACTCTACGATACTACTAGGGTGTAACGACCCGAACAGTTGTTTCGCATATTAGGACCTCGTTCCCCAAAATGAAGTTTTCCATAGTGGCTATTTGTGCCTTATGACTTGGGGGGACGGGTGGTTCGGGATTTGGGAGTGATTAGAGTGCTTTAGGAACACTTGGTTCCTTAAGGTTGGCCTATTTGGCCAAGTTTGACTTCAGTCAACATTTTGAGCAAACGACCTCAGAATCGAGTTCTGACAGCTCTCGTAGTTCCGTATGATGATTTCGTACTTGGGCGTATGACCCGGGGGTATTTCGGCGCCCAATATTGAAATAAGAAGTTCCTTAAGTTCATATTTTGGTTTAGGACGTGTTGTTGTGTTATTGAGGTCCGAACAGAATTTCGAGACTAGTAATAGTTCCGTTTTGTTAATTATGACTTGCCTGCAAAATTTGGGGTCATTCCGAGTGGTATAGGTCGGTTCGGCGCGTTGTGAGCGAAGACTAAAAAACTTAAAAAATTTCTAAGTTTGGCTCTTGGGGGTTTGGGGTGTGATTTTGAGTTTTAGCGTTGTTTTGGGTGTTCCGAAGGCTCGAGCGAGTCCGTATTATGATTTGGGACTCGTTGGTATATTTGGATTAGGGCTCGGGTGGGCCCAGGTGCCTCCCGGGCTCCTAACGAGGCCAAAAACAAGCTAAAACAACTGCAGGTGTAGTTGTTGTTGGTGTGACCGCAGGTGCAGTTGCCCAGCCGCAGGTGCGGGACCGCTCCTGCGGTCCCAGCCTCACAGGTGAGAAATCCCAGGGGCCCCCTACCTTCGTAGGTGCGGAACAATTTCTGCAGGAGCGGGCCCGCTGGTGCGGAAACCCCTCCGTAGGTGCGATCCCCATCCCCCTCGCCATTTTCCGCAGGTGCGATTCTTTTCTCGCCGGTGCGGGACCGCAGGTGCGGTCCCTGGGTCGCATGTGCGGAAACCCCTGTAGGCAGACCTCTTTAAATGTTTAAAAAAACGGGTTGTCTTCATTATTTCTCATACACAAACTCCATTAGAGAGCCTTCAAGGTGGAGCAGCACCCTCCACGACCTATATAGTGCTAAGGTGAGTAATTCCTGTCTATTTTCCTAAATTTTTACATGGAATTCAAGTAGAATTAATTACTAAAACATCAAAAAAGTCAAGAATGTGAATAGTACAAGTTAGGGCTCTTAAGAATTTGATAAATCACCCAATCATTGCCATGCATTCCAGTAAAGTTACATAATTATGATCCTTAGGCTTCGGGTGAGTGATCTCTTCGAGAATTTTTGGAATCTGAGCGTGTGGGCCTGGGGTTGGATTTTGGGAATTTCTCAAGAATGTTGAATTTTTGAAAAATTAGAATAATTTCCCTACTTTGAGCATGCATTGATGTCATTATACTGTATTTGGCTAGTTGCGAGCCGTCGAGTGTAGATTTAAGAGATTCGGGCGCGTCCTTGATTCGAGGGGTGGTTTCGTCACGAGGTGAGTCTCCTTTCCAACCTTGTAAGGGGGAAATGTCCCCATAGGTTCCTTATTTTGCTATGTATACATGTTTTGGGGGCCGCATACGTATAAGGTGATGAGAGTCCGTACATGGAGATTATTTTGTTATGTCGGGTAGCATTAGGACTCACGAGCATGCCACCATGTGCCTTATTTGTACCTTGTATGTGTTAAGAGTTGTAATTATTGTCGAGGTGATATGGAAACATGAAACATTATGATTTAATTCCAGTTGACTATCTGTGGTATTGACAGAGTCCTATTGAGTTCACTGTTGAGTTGGTACACATATGTACTTATATATATACACACTTGTTATCGAGTCAGCACACGAGCCGCATGTATGATGCGCGGTCGTGGGTCATCTTATTATTATCAAGTCAGCACATGAGTCACAGGTATGATGCGCGATCGTGGGTCAAGTTATCATTATCGAGTCAACACACGAGTTGCAGATACGATGTGCGATCGTGGGTCAGCTTATCATTATCGAGTCAGCACACGAGTCGTAGGTACGATACGCGATCGTGGGTTAGCTTATTATATCGAGTCAACACGAGAGTCGTAGGTATGATTCGGGATCGTGGGTTAGCTTATGACCTCAGTCCCTATGACCACCCTTATGATTCCGGCCGGTCATCTTGTCCTGGTATGTGTATGACCACTTGAGTTCTGAGTCACTTAAAACTGGAGTGTCAGGTATTGGTTAAGAGAAGATTTTGGTACTTTTTTGTTCCTTTTCAGTTATTATCTGGATTTCGTCATTTGCTACGTACTTGTTGCTCATTGTTTCTCATTCCTATTGCTTTATCCATATCTCGTCATATATTATATTACTGGACCTTAGTGAGTAACTAGTCGACCTCTAGTCACTACTCCTTCGAGTTTGGGCGGGATACTCACTGGGTACATATTATTATATACTCATGCTGCACTTTGCTTCTTCTTCTGTACTTGACTGTACGGGTCAGGAGGTTGGTACATCTGATTATCAGGCCGGTGATAGATACTGACTTGAGCTGATTCGACTTCGCGGTGAGCTGCTCTTCCTGACGATCTTTGGCAGCACCCCGGGGTTTCGTTTGTCATTTTCCCGTCTACTTCATTCAGACTATGGGATTGTGTATATATATATATTATCCTTGTATATTCAGATAATTTCCCGTGATACTTCTGACAATAGTTCCTGGTACACACGTAACATATTTTGGGTTTTGGGCTGTATATTTATGCATAATCTTATCCTTTGACTCATGTGTCGTATGATTTTATTTATGTCACAGGCTATCATCATGCTAATAATTGTTTAAAACTGGTAAAGCTCGCCGCTGGTGGCAGTCATAGCTTCTTAACAGGCCAGCAGATTCTCCTTCGTTCACGTGGAGTCAGTTTACTCAGCTATTTCTGGACAGGTACATCCCACCTTCTGAGAGGGAGGAGCTTCGGGGTCAGTTTGAGCGGTTGGAGCAGGGGCATATGTCCGTGACTGATTATGAGGCGAGATTTTCAGAGTTATCCTGCCATGCTCTTATTATATTGCCCACTGATGCCGAGAGGGTGCGGCGGTTCGTGGCAGGCTTACATCCAGGTATTCGGACCTCTATGGCCAGAGAGGTAGAGATGGGTGCCCCGTACCAGCTTGTAGTCGAGATAGTTCGACGGATTGAAGGATATCGCCTGAGGAGCAGGGAGCAAGGTCAACAGGGTCAGCAGGACAAGAGAGCCAGATTTACAGGTGATTTTCGGGGTCCTCCAGCTAGGGGCAGGGGTCAGTTTGGAGGTGGTCAGTCGAGCAGACCTTCATATGCAGCACCTCCACCACCTCCCAGGGGTATTCCAGCGAGGTCTCAATTCAGTACCATGACAGAGCGCTCCTACCATCGTCGATCCATCCATAGTTCACCCAGTGATTACTCAAGCTGTCAGAGATCCTTCGGTTCCTATTCCAGTGTTATGTCAGATAACTGTCATCGCCTTCCGGCCATTCAGGAGTCTTACTCTTCAGGACAGCAGGATATGTCACATATGAGATGCTTCGAGTGTGGGAACTTAGACCACATAAAGAGGGATTGTCCCAGCTTTCGGGGCAAGGCCGTGCAGCAGGGTCACCAGCCTGCGATTTCAGCACCAGCATTTTGACCGCCTAGAGGTGGGGTTCAGGTTGGCAGAGGCCGTCCTAGAGGGGGAGGCCAGTCCGGAGGGGGTCAGTCAGCTCAAGCTCGTTTTGGGGGAGCTTAGTCTTCAGGTGCTACAACAAGATTCTATGTTTTTCTGGCCAGATCAGATGTAATGGCCTCAGACGTCGTGATTACAAGTATCGTTTCAGTCTGTGTTAGAGAGGCTTCAATGTTATTTGACCCAGGGTCTACTTGCTTATATGTTTCAGCGTTATTTTCCCATTTTCTGGATATTCCTCGTGAGTCCTTGGTTTCTCCCTTACATGTGTTCACTCATGTGGGCGATTCTGTGGTGGTAGACAGGGTCTACCGATTTTGTGTGATTACTTTCTGTGGGCTTGAGACCAGATCCGACCTGTTATTGCTCGACATGGTTGATTTCGAGGTTATTTTTGGCATGGATTGGCTATCTCCTTATCATGATGTGTTGGATTGCCATTCCAAGAAAGTTACCTTAGCCATGCCTGAGTCGCTGAGGCTGGAGTGGAGAGTTTCTTCAGTTAGTGCATTCAGCCGGGTCATCTCCTTTATGAAGGCTCGACGTATGGTCGAGAAAGGGTGTTTGTCTTACCTTGCTTATGTGAGGGACACCACCGCCGAGTCTCCTACCATTGATTCAGTGCCTGTTGTTCGAGAGTTCCCAGATGTATTTCCTTCTGATCTTCCCAGCATGCATCTAGATCGGGATATTGACTTCTGTATTGATTTGGTTCCAGATACTCAGCCTATTTCAATTCCCCCATATCTTATGGCTCCTAAGGAGCTAAAAGAGCTGACGGGGGAAGCTTGAGGAGTTATTGGCCAAGGGGTTCATCAGGCCGAGTGTGTCGCCGTGGGGTGCTCCAGTCTATTTTGTGAAGAAGAAGGATGGGTCTATGCGGATGTGCATTAATTATCGCTAGTTGAATAAAGTGACCATCAAAAACAAGTATCCTCTGCTTCACATTGATGACTTGTTTGATCAGTTGCAGGCTGCTCATGTGTTCTCTAAGATTGACTTGAGATCGGGTTATCACCAGTTGAAGATTCGGATTTCAGATGTTCCGAAGACCGCATTTCCCACCAGATATGGCCATTATGAGTATCTAGTGATGTCCTTTGGCTTGACTAATGCCCCAGCAGCATTTATGGACTTGATGCATAGGTTGTTCAGGCCGTATATTGACTCGTCATTATATTCATTGATGACATCTTGATATACTCACGGAGCCTGGGTGAGAGCAGCATTTGAGAGTTGTGCTTCAGACCTTGCAAGAGCAGAAGCTATATGCTAAGTTCTCTAAGTGCGAGTTCTGGTTGGATTCTATGGCATTTTTGGGGCATGCGGTATTCGGAGAGGGTATCGAGTTGATCCGCAGAAGGTTAAGGCAGTTCAGACTTGACTGCGTCCTACTTCAGCTTCAGAGATCATGAGTTTTCTAGGTCTAGCAGGCTATTACCGTCGATTCGTGGAGGGATTCTCTTCTGTTGCAGCTCTATTGACTAGATTGACTCAAAAGAATGCCCCATTTCGGTGGTCCGACGAGTCTAAGGTATGCTTTCAGAAGCTCAAGTCAACATTGACCTTAGCACCAGTTCTATCATTACCTTCCGAGTCTGGGGTGTATACTGTTTATTGCGACGCTTCCCGGGCTGGGTTGGGATGTGTGTTGATGCAGGATGACAGAGTTATTGCTTATGCTTCGCGCCACCTGAAGGTTAATGAGAAGAACTATCATGTGCAAGACTTGAAGCTGGCAGCGATTGTTCATGCTTTGAAGATCTGGCGGCACTACTTGTATGGTGTATCTTGTGAGGTCTACACTAACCACCACAGTTTGCAGCATTTGTTTAAGCAGAGGGACCTTAATTTGAGGCAACAGAGGTGGCTCGAGTTGTTGAAGGACTATGATATCACTATTCTGTATCACCCAGGCAAGGCGAATGTAGTAGCAGATGCTTTGAGCAGGAGGGCAGTGAGTATGGGTAGCTTGGCCTACATTGGCATCCGAGGAGAGACCTTTAGCCTTGGATATTCAGTCCTTGGCCAACCGCCTGGTGAGATTGGCCCTTTCGGAGCCTCGTCGAGTTCTAGCTCATGTGATTGCTCAGTCTTCATTATTGGGAGAAATTAAGGCTCGACGGTTTGATGATCCATGTCTGGAAGAGCTTCGGGAAAAGTGGTCCAGGGTAGGGCCAAGGAGGTTACCTTGGGAGAGGATGGTGTTCTGAGACTCTAGGGCCGATTTTGTGTTCCTTATGGTGATGGCCTGAGGGGGAGGATTCTAGCAGAGGCACACAGTTCTCGGTATTCTGTTCATCCAGGAGCGACGAAGATCTATCGTGATTTGAAGCAGCATTACTGGTGGAGGCAGATGAAGAAGGATATAGTGTAGTATATGGCTAGGTGTCTTAATTTCCAGGAGGTTAAGTACGAGCATCAGAGGCCAGGAGGCCTATTTCAGCAGATGCCCATTCCTGAATGGAAGTGGGAGCGCATCACCATGGACTTCGTAGTTGGTTTGCCTCGAACTTTGCGAATGTTGACGCGGTTTGGGTCATTTTGGATAGATTGACCAAATCAGCGTATTTCATTCCTGTGGCTACTACTTACACTACAGAGAGGCTGGCTCAGACTTACATTCGAGAGATAGTCTTGTTGCATGGTGTTCCGGTGTCTATTATATCAGATCGAGGTCCTCAGTTCACTTCGCACTTCTGGAGAGCTTTACATAGTGGGATTGGCACTCAGATAGACCTCAGTTCAGCATTTCACCCTCAGACTGATGGCTAGTTAGAGCGCGCGGTTCAGATATTGAAGGATATGCTCAGGGTGTGTGTGATTGATTTTGGGGGTCAATGGACCAATTCTTTCCTATAGCGGAGTATGCATACAATAACAGTTATCAGTCCAGCATCGAGATGGCTCCATTCGAGGCTTTATATGGTCGGCGGTGTCTTTCTCCTATCGGATGGTTTGAGCGTGGCGAGGCCAGTTTATATGGCACAGATCTGGTGAGAGACGCTCTAGAGAGGGTGAGATAATTCAGGAGAGGCTGCGCACAACACAATCCAGACAGAAGAGTTAGATCAGCGGGCGCGTGATGTAGAATTTATGGAGGGAGATAAGGTTATTCTGAAGGTCTCGCCGATGAAGGGCATTATGAGATTCGGGAAGAAGGGCAAGCTGAGCCCCAGGTTCGTAGGTCCATTTGAGGTGTTAAGGCGAGTTAGATAGGTCGCTTACGAGCTTGCATTACCTTCAGCCTTATCGGGAGTTCATTCGGTCTTTCATGTATATATGCTTCGGAGGTATCACGCCGACTTCTCTCACGTGGTTGATTACAACACTATTCAGTTGGATGAGAAGTTGGGCTACTAGGAGGAGCCAGTTGCCATTGCTGATAGATAGGACCGCTAGTTGAGGTCCAAGAGAGTTTCCGCAGTAAAGGTCTAGTGGAGAGGCTAATTAGCTGAGGAGGCGACTTGGTAGTCCGAGGAGGACATGCGGGACAAATACTCATAGCTATTCAGCCCTTCAGGTACGATTCTAGAGTCGTTCGAGGATGAACGTTTGTTTAAGAGGGGGAGGAATAACGACCCGACCGGTCGTTTCGTGTATTAGGACCCCGTTCCCCTACATGAATTTTTCCATAGCGGCTATTCGTGCCTTATGACTTGCGGGGACGGGTGGTTCGGGATTTGGGAGTGATTAGAGTGCTTTATGAACACTTGGTATCTTAAGGTTGGCCTATTTAGCCAAGTTTAACTTTGGGCAACATTTTGAGCAATTGACCTCAGAATCGAGTTCTGACAACTCCAGTAGTTCCGTATGATGATTTCGGACTTGGGCGTATGTTCGGATTGGGTTTCTGATGACCCGGGGGCATTTCGGCGCCAAATATTAAAATAAGAAGTTCCTTAAGTTCATACTTTGGTTTGGGATGTGTTTTTGTGTTATCGAGGTTCGAACGGAATTTCGAGACCGGGAATAGTTCCGTTATGTTAATTATTACTTGCCTGCAAAATTTGGGGTCATTCCGAGTTGTATAGGTCGGTTTGGCGCGTTGTGAGCGAAGTCTAGAAAGCTTAAAATTTCTAAGTTTGGTTCTTGGGTTTGGGGGTGTGATTTTGAGTTTTAGCGTTGTTTTGGGTGTTCCGAAGGCTCGAGCGAGTTTATATTATGATTTGGGACTCGTTATATTTGGATTAGGGCTCGGGTGGGTCCTGGTGCCTGCCGGGCACCTAACAAGGCCAAAAACCAGCTAAAACAACTGCTGGTGCAACTGTTGCTGGTGTGACTGCAGGTGCGGTTGCCCAGCAGCAGGTGCAGGACCGCCCCTGCGGTCCCAGCATCACAGGTGCGTAATCCCAGGGTACCCCTACCTTCGCAGGTGCGGAACAATTTCAACAGGAGCGGGTCCGCTGGTGCGGAAACCCCTCCGTAGGTGCGATCCTCAGCTCCCTCCCCATTTTCCGCATGTGCGATTCTTTTCTCGTCGTCCGGGACCGCAGGTGCAGTCCCTGGGTCGCAGGTGCAGAAACCCCTGTAGTCAGACCTCTTTAAATGTTTTAAAAAACGGGTTGTCTTCATTATTTCTCATACACAAACTCTATTAGAGAGCCTTCAAGCTTGAGCAGCACCTTCCACGACAAATATAGTGCTAAGGTGAGTACTTCCTCTCTATCTTCCTAAATTTTTACATGAAATTCAACTAGAATTAATTACTAAAACATCAAAAAAATCAAGAATGTGAATAGTACAAGTTAGGGCTCTTAAGAATTTGATACATCACCCAATGATTGCTATGCATTCTAGTAAAGTTACATAATTATGATCCTTAGGCTTCGGTGAGTGATCCCTTCGAGAATTTCAGGAATCCGAGCGTGTGGGCTCGGGGTTGGATTTTGGGAATTTCGAAAGAATGTTGAATTTTTGAAAAATTAGAATAATTTCCCTACTTTGAGCATGCATTGATGTCATTATACTGTACTTGGCTAGTTGCGAGCCGTCGAGTGTAGATTTAAGAGATTCGGGCGCGTCCTTGATCCGAGGGGTGGTTTCGTCACGAGGTGAGTCTCCTTTCCAACCTTGTAAGGGGGAAATGTCCCCATAGGTTCCTTATTTTGCTATGTATACATGTTATGGGGTTGCGTACGTACCAAGTGATGAGAGTCCGTACGTGGCGACTATATACCTATGTCGGGTAGCTTTAGGATTCACGAGCATGCCATTATGTGCCTTATTTGTACCTTGTATGTGTTAAGGTTGTAATATTTGTCGAGGTGATATGGAAACATGAAACATTATGATTGAGATCCCAGTTGGCTATCTGTGGTATTGACACATTCCTGTTGAGTTCACTGTTGAGTTAGTACACACATATACTTATATATATACACACTTGTTATTTAAGTGAGTCAGCACACGAGCCGCAGGTATGATGTGCGGTTGTGGGTCAGCTTATTTTTATCGAGTCAGCACACGAGTCGCAAGTATGATGCGTGATCGTTGGTAAACTTATCATTATCGAGTCGGCACACGAGTCATAGGTACGATGCGCGATCGTGGTTCAGCTTATCATTATCGAATCAACACACGAGTCGTAGGTACGACGCGTGATTGTGGGTCAGCTTATTATATCGAATCAGCACGCGAGTCGCAGGTATGATTCGCGATCGTGGGTTAGCTTATGACCTCAGTCCCTATGACCACCCTTATGACTCCGGCCGGTCGTCTTGTCCTGGTATGTGTATGATCACTTGAGTTCTGAGTCACTTAAAACTGGAGTGTGAGGTATTGGTTAAGAGAAGATTTTGGTACTTTGTTGTTCCTGTTTCAGTCATTATCTGGATTTCGTCATTTGCTACGTACTTGTTGCTCACTGTTTATCATGCCTATTGCTTTGGCCATATCTCGTCATATATTATATTGCTGGACCTTAGTGAGTACCTAGTCGACCTCTCGTTACTACTCCTTCGAGTTTGGGTGGGATACTCACTGGGTACATATTTATTATGTACTCATGTTGCACTTCTTCTTCTGTACTTGACTGTACATGTCAGGAGGCTGGTACATCTGATTATCAGGCCGGTGATAGATACTGACTTGAGCTGATTTGACTTCACGGTGAGCTGCTCTTCCCGACGATCTCTGGCAGCGACCCGTGCTTTCCTTTGTCATTTTCCCGTCTACTTCATTCAGACTGTGGGATTGTGTGTATATATACTATCCTTGTATATTCAGATAATTTCCCGTGATACTCGTGACACTAGTTCCTGGCACACATGTACAATATTTTGGGTTTTGGGCTGTATATTTATGCATAAACTTATCTTTTGACTCATGTGTCGTATGATTTTATTTATGTCACAGGCTATCATCATGCTAATAATTGTTTAAAACTGGTAAACGTTGGGATAATAAATTAAATGGTAAGGGTAACACTTAGTGTAATTCATGTTTGATTCCCTAACCCCGCTGTTGGACGCCATCGCGACCTGAGTTAGGATTTGGATCGTGACAACGTGGTATCAGATCATTAGGTTCACGTAGTCTCACGAGTACCGGGCATACCCAGTAGAATCTTGCGGATTGGCACGGAGACGTCTGTACTTTTCTTTAGGAGGCTATAGAGTGTTAAGAAACTTCTCTTTGATTCATATTTTTTCGTGCAATCGATGATGTACTCAAAGTTGTTCTTCTATTCTCTCACATACGGTGAGGACGCGTGCATCCGATGTTCCTGAGCCGGGGGATACCGCTGCCCCTGCCATCCAAGGTCATGGCCGAGGTAGGGGGGGCAACTGCCCGAGGTAGGGGATGAGGGCATCCTAGAGCTGTAGCGATCATACCACAAGAGGACCCTACTTTTGAGGAGCAGGATGAGATGCCTCCAGTAGCTCCCGCTCCAGCGGACTTTATGACGGCGCCCGACTTCCAGGAGGTCATGGGCTGTAAGTTGAGATTTATGGACACCATGTTTCAGGAAGGCATACTTCTGGTAGATCCTGCCACTTCCCAAGCGGGAAGGGGAGCCCAGACCCCTACCGCTCAGGCCACAGGACAGGCAGCATCAGCATACCACACTCCGAGTACACCGCCCGTGGGTGGGGTTCAACCTGTAGTAGCAGCGCCAGAGTCAAGGCCAGTTATAGAGGGAGACAAGCAGAAGATGCTAGATAGATGGACCCGACTTCGCCCTCCCGTCTTTGGGGGGTTAGCGAGGTGAGGACGCCCAGGACTTCATTGACAGGTGCAGGGATAGACTGCACAACATTAGGATCTTGGAGTCGCATGGGGTCGACTTCACTATATTTCAGCTAGAGGGCAGAGCTTGCCGCTGGTCGCAATCATATCTTCTTAGCAAGCCAGCCGATTCTCCTTCGGTCACCTGGAGTCAGTTTACTCAGCTATTTCTGGACAGGTACATCCGACCTTCTAAGAGGGAGGAGCTTCATGGTCAGTTTGAGCGGTTGGAGCAGGGGCAGATGTCCGTGACTGATTATGAGGCGAGATTTTCAGAGTTATCCCTCCATGCTCTTATGATATTTCCCACTGATGCCAAGAGGATGCATCGGTTCGTGGTAGGCTTACATTCACGTATTCGAATCTCTATGGTCAGAGAGGTAGAGATGGGTACCCCGTACCAGCTTGTAGTCGAGATAGCTCGACGGATTGAGGGATACCGACTGAGGAGTAGGGAGCACGGTCAGCAGGACAAGAGGGCCATATTTACAGGTGATTTCAGGGGTGCTCCAGCTAGGGGCAGGGGGTCAGTTCGGAGGCGGTCAGTCCAGCAGGACTTCATATGCAGCACCTCCACCACCTCCCATGCGTGTTCTAGAAAGGCCTCAGTTCAGTGCCATGCCAGAGCGCTCCTACCGTCCTCCATCCATCCACAGTTCACCCACTGATTACTCCATCCGTCAGAGATCCTCCGGTTCCTATTTCAGTGTTGTGTCAGATGACTCTCATCGCCTTCCGGCCATTCGGGAGTCTTACTCTTTAGGACAGCAGGATATGTCACATATGAGGTGCTTCGAGTGTGGGAACTTAAGCCATATAAGGAGGGATTGTCCCAGCTATCGGGGCAAGGCCGTGCAGCAGGGTCACCAGCTTGCGATTTCAACACCAGCAATTCGACCACCTAGAGGTAGGGGTCAGGTTGGCAGGGGCCGTCCTAGAGGGAGAGGCCAGTCCGGAGGGGGTTAGTCAACTCCAGCTCGTTCTGGGGGAGCTCAGTCTTCAGGTGCTATAGCCAGATTCTATGATTTTCTGGCAAGATCAGATGCAGTGGCCTCGGGCGCCGTGATTACAGGTTTTATTTCAATCTGTGGTAGAGGGGCTTCAGTGTTATTTGACCTAGGGTCTACATACTCATATGTTTTAGCGTTATTTGCCCATTTTCTGGATATTCCTCGTGAGTCCTCAGGTTCTCCCTTGCATGTGTACACTCTTGTGGGCGATTCTGTGGTGGTAGACCGGGTCTCTCGATCTTGTGTGATTAATTTGTGTGGGCTTGAGACCAGAGCCGACCTGTTATTACTCAACATGGTTGATTTTGAGGTTATTTTGGGCATGGATTGGCTATCTCTTTATCATGTTGTGTTGGATTTCCATGCCAAGACAATTACCTTAGTCATTCCTGAGTCATCAAGGCTGGAGTGGAGAGGTTCTTAAGTTAGTGCATTCAGCCGGGTCATCTCCTTTATGAAGGCTCGGCGTATCGTCCAGAAGGGGTGTTTGGCTTACCTTGCTTATGTGCGGGACACCACCGCCGAGTCTCCTACCATTGATTTAGTGCCTGTTGTTCGAGAGTTCCCAGATGTATTTCCTTCAGATCTTCCTGGCATGCCTTCAGATCGGGACATTGACTTCTGTGCTGATTTGGTTCCAGATATTTAGCCTATTTCAATTCCCCCGTATCGCACGACTCCTAAGGAGCTAAAGGAGCTGAAGGAGCAGCTTGAGGAGTTATTGTCTAAGGGGTTCATCAGGCCGAGTGTGTTGTCGTGGGGTGATCCAGTCTTATTTGTGAAGAAGAAGGATGGGTCTATGCGGATGTGCATTGATTACCGCCAGTTGAATAAAGTGACCATCAAGAACAAGTATCCTCTGCCGCGCATTGATGACTTGTTTGATCAGTTGCAGGGTGCTCATGTGTTCTCTAAGATTTACTTGAGATCGGGTTATCACCAGTTGAAGATTCAGATTTTAGATATTTCGAAGACCGCATTTTGCACCAAATATGGCCATTATGAGTTTCTAGTGATGTCCGTTGTCTTGACTAATGCCCCAACAACATTTATGGACTTGATGAATAGGTTATTCAGTTCGTATATTGACTCCTTAGTAATTTTATTCATTGATGACATCTTGATCTACTCACGGAGCTGGGTGAGCACGAGTAGCTTTTACGAGTTGTGCTTCAGACCTTGCGAGAGGAGAAGCTATATGCTAAGTTCTCTAAGTATGAGTCTGGTTGGAGTCTGTGGCATTTTATGGGGAATGTGGTATCCGGAGATGGTATTGAGGTTGATCCGCAGAAGATTAAGGCAGTTCAGAGTTGTCCGCGTCCTACTTTAGCTTTAGAGATCAGGAGTTTTCTGAGTCTAGCAGGCTATTGCCGTGAATTCGTGGAGGGATTCTCTTTTGTTGCAGCTCCATTGACTAGATTGACTCAGAAGAAGGCCCCATTTCGGTGGTCTGACGAGTGTGAGGCAAGCTTTCAGAAGCTCAATTCAGCATTGACCTCAACACCAGTTCTATCATTGCCTTCCGAGTCTGGGGTGTATACTGTGTATTGCCATGATTCCCACGTTGGGTTGGGATGTGTGTTGATGCAGGATGGCAAATTTATTTCTTATGCTTCGCGCCAGTTGAGGGTTCATGAGAAGAACTATACTGTGCACGACTTGGAGCTGGCGACGATTGTTCATACTTTGAAGATCTGGCAGCACTACTTGTGTGGTGTATCTTGTGAGGTTTACACTGACCTCCGTAGTTTGCAGCATTTATTTAAGCAGAGGGACCGTAATTTGAGGCAGCGGAGGTGGCTCGAGTTGTTGAAGGATTATGATATCACTATTCTGTATCACCCGGGCAAGGCGAATGTAGTAGCAAATGCTTTGAGTAGGAGGGCAGCGAGTATGGGTAGCTTTGCCTACATTGCAGCCGAGGAGAGACCTTTAGCCTTGGATTTTCAGTCCTTGGCCAACCGCCTGATGAGATTGGACCTTTCATAGCCTCGTCGAGTTCTAGCTCATGTGGTTGCTTAGTCTTCATTATTGGGAGAAATTAAGGCTCGACAGTTTGATGATCCATGTCTGGCAGAGCTTCGGGAGACGGTGGTCAAGGGTAGGCCAAGGTGGTTACCTTGGGCGAGGATGGTGTTCTGAGACTCCAGGGCCGATTATGTGTTCCTGATGTTGATGGCCTGAGGGGGAGGATTCTAGCAGAGGCACATAGTTCTTGGTATTCTGTTCATCCAGGAGCGACGAAGATGTATCGTGATTTGAAGAAGCATTACTGGTGGATGGGGATAAAGAAGGATATAGTGCATTATGTGGCTAGGTGTCTCAATTGCCAGCAGGTTAAGTACGAGCATCAGAGGCCAGAAGGCGTGTTTCAGCAGATGCCCATGCCTGAATTGAAGTGGGAGCGCATCACCATGGACTTTGTAGTTGAGTTGCCTCGGACTTTGCGGAAGGTTGACGCAGTTTGGGTCATTATGGATAGATTGACCAATTCGGTGCATTTCATTCCTATGGCTACTACTTACTCTACAGAGAGACTGACTCAGATTTACATTCGAGAGATATTCCGGTTGCATGGTGTGCCGGTGTGTATTATATCAGATCGAGGTCCTCAGTTCACTTCGCACTTCTTGAGAGCTTTGCACAGTGGATGGGTACTCAAATAGACCTCAGTTCAGCATTTCACCCTCAGACCGATGGCCAATTAGAGCGCGTGGTTCAGATAGTGAAGGATATGCTCCGGACGTGTGTGATTTATTTTGGGGGTCACTGGGACCAGTTCTTACCTTTGGCGGAGTATGCATACAATAATAGTTATCAGTTCAGCATCGATATGGCTCCATTCGAGGCTTTATATGGTCGGCGGTGTCGTTCTCCTATCGGGTGGTTTGAGCCTGGTGAGGCCAGGTTATATGGCACAGATCTGGTGAGAGACGCTCTGGAGAGGGTGAAGATAATTCAAGAGAGGCTGCGCATAGCACAGTCCAGACAGAAGAGTTACAAAGATCAGCGGGCGCGTGATGTAGCATTTATGGAGGGAAATAAGGTTATTCTGATGGTCTCGCCGATGAAGGGCATTATGAGATTGGGGAAAAAGGGAAAGCTGAGCCCCAGGTTCATAGGTCCATTTGAGGTGTTGAGGCGAGTCGGAGAGGTCGCTTACGATCTTGCATTACCTCCAGCCTTATTGGGAGTTCATCCGGTCTTTCATGTATCCATGCTTCGGAGGTTTCACGTCGACTTCTCTCACGTGGTTGATTACAACACTATTCAATTAGATGAGAGGTTGGACTACGAGGAGGATCCAGTTGCCATTGTTGATAGACAGGACCGCTAGTTGACGTCCAAGTGAGTTTCCGCAGTAAAGGTCCAGTGGAGAGGCCAACAAACTGAGGAGGCGACTTGGGAGTCCGAGGAGGACATGCAGGACATATACTTACAACTATTTAGCACTTCAGGTACGATTCTAGACCCGTTCGAGGACGAACGTTTGCTTAAGAGGGGGAGGATGTAACGGCCCGATCGGTCGTTTCGCGTATTAGGACCTTGTTCCCCTAAATGAAGTTTTACATGGAATTCAACTAGAATTAATTACTAAAACATCAAAAAAATCAAGAATGTCGATATTACAAGTTAGGGCTCTTAAGAATTTGATACATCACCCAATGATTGCCATGCATTCCACTAAAGTTACATATTATTTTCCTTAGGCTTCGGGTGAGTGATCCATTCGAGAATTTTCGGAATTCGAGCGTGTGGGCCTGAGGTTGGATTTTGGGAATTTCTCAAGAATGTTGAATTTCGGAAAAACTAGAATAATTTCCCTACTTTGAGTATGCATTGATGTCATTATACTATATTTGGCTAGTTGCGAGCTATCGAGGGTAGATTTTGGAGATTAGGGCGCGTCCTTGATCCGAGCGGTGGTTTCATCATGAGGTGAGTCTCCTTACCAACCTTGTAAGGGGGAAACGTCCCCATAGGTTCCTTATTTTGCTATGTATATATGTTGTGGGGGCCGCGTACTATAACGACCTGACCGGTCGTTCCGTGAGATTTCCCCTGTTTCTGTGAGATTTTGCTATGTATACATTTCGCTATTTTGATGTGTTGGATCAGTTGGTTTGGGTCCAGAGTGGTTATGGTGAGAATTTAGGCATTTAGCTTTTTAAAGTAGCCTAATACTTGAGAAAGTCAACTGAGAGTTGACTTATTGGTAAATGACTTCGGAATGCGGATTTTATGGCTCGAATAGCTTCGTTAGGTGATTTGGGACTTAGGAGTGTGTTCAAAATATTTTTGTGATGTCCGGTGTAGAATTAGGCTTGAACTTGCGAAAGTTAGTTTTTGGCGATTTCTGTTGGCAGTGGAAAATAGGCTATCAGGGTCGGAATGGAATTCCGGAAGTTAGAGCAGGTTCGTAATGTCATTTTGGATATGTCTGCAACATTTTAGGTTAATCGGAGGTGTTTTTGTTGGTCTCGGCGTAGTTGGAGAAATTTGGATGTTTCAAAGTTCTTAGGCTTGAATTTGATGTAAATTTGGTGTTTTCGTGTTGTTAACGGATTGATTTTGAGTTTTGGAACTTCGCTGGTTTGCTGGTGTTTCTGCAATAGAGTTTTACTCTATGCGTTCGCGGCAGGGGGCTCGCGTTCGCATACGGTGTTTGGTGGAAGGTGGCCAGTTTTTCTATGCGTTCGCGGGAGAAGGGGTGCGAACTCGGAGTGTTAGTGTTGGGTGGTCATCGCGAACGCGGGGGTGTGTGTGCGTTCGTGTAGAGTTGTGGGCCTTTGAGGACCCCAGGGGTATTGGCCTATGCGTTTGCGTGTCAGGGGACGCGTTCGCGAAGGCCTAGGGTAGCAGTGCTTCACATTCGCGGGCTTGAGGCCGAGTTCGCTTAGAGTTAAATTAGGGGGCCTGTTGGATTGTCCTATGCGAACGTGGTCCTAGTGACGCGTTCGCGATGAAGAAATGTTTTAGCTGGGCAGAATGTTTAAAAAGGCCTGAGGTGCGAATTGTCTTATATTTTCCCCCATTGTTGCATGCGAGTTGAGAGCTATTTGAGAGAGATTTGAATGGAAATCAAGGGAATCACTTGGAGGTAAGGTTTTCAACTTCATAACTCGTTTTTATGTCAATTCCTAAGTGATTAAACCATAAAAATTCTGGAAATTGAACCAAAGTTGGGGAAGAACGGTGCAAGGAAAATTTATTTTTCTTTTGAGGATTTGAGTGGGCAATTGTGGTCCAATTTTAGTGTTCTTGGTATGTATAGAATCGTTGGAGGACGAGGTTTCTAACGATGTAAGAATTATCGAATTCCGAGACGTGGTCTAGGGGCTCGAGTTTTGCCGAATTTCGAGATTCTTGTTTAATTTGATGATTTTCGATTGGGTTGAGTTCCTTCGATATATATTGATGATGATAAACTGATTTTGGCTAGATTTGGTGCAATCGGGAGCCAATTTGAGGGGCAGGTGCATTGTGGACTAGTGTCGCGGCCCGGTAGAGGTAAGTAATGGCTATAAATCTTGTTCTGAGGGTATGAAACCCCAGACTTCGTATTTCTTACTGTTTCTAGAATGGCGCACATGTCGGATGACGAGTATGTGGCGCGTACTGACTTTTGGATTTTACTAGGTCCTCTCCGCGACGACTAATGTTGCATATTTACTCAAAACCTTATGTTAATTATGTTCTAAATAATTGTGTAATATTTGGGCTGTGAGCCATGTTTGGGGCCTAGTGCCGATCTGTTTTAACCCGTTCGGGGGCTATTTTGCTGATATTCTCACTACTTGAAACTATGATTATTCACTCAGTCTTTCTTGTGAAATTGTTGACACTCCTATTTGATGATATTACGATTTCTTGAAATGGAATACTAATTGGTTCGAGAAACCTGTTTTATTTATAGTCCGAATGGCATGTTGAGAGTGTCTGACTGAGTGTGGCCGAGGGCCAACGTTGTGAGGATATTTATGATATGAGACAGGCCGAGAGCCTGAGAGTGATTGATGTCGTGATTTGGCTGTTTATTTAGCGCTTGGGCTGAAGGAGCCCATCCGAAGTCGAAGTCTATACACACCCCTAGTGAGCGCAGGTACCTATCGAGTGTCGAGTGACGAGTGACGAGTGCCGAGTGACGAGTGATTGGGAGGTATGAGAGACTCTGAGGTGTTGAGTGACTGTGAGGGGCTGAGTGACTGATTATGAGTGACTGTGAGGCATGCCCGAGGGGCTGATTATGATACATGTTTTTGCCCGAGGGGCCTCTATATGATTCATTTCATTTTTATACTAGACCTTTCAGTTGAAGTTGTTCAAAAATATATTTTTTAAAAGGGTTTTTTTTGGAAGTTGATTTTTAAGGCATGATGATTTCTTACATCTATGTTATACTATTTAAAAGTAAGGTTGTGCCTCTTGTGATTTGATGACATAGATTTTATGCATTCTTGCTTCTCAGACCTGATTTATATTCATTATTACTGAATTTGTGTACTCACATTACTCCCTGCACCTCTGTGTGCATATTCAGAAGCAGACATCAAGCATTAGCCTTTATTCCGCAGTGGAGCAAGATTTGCGGGATATAGAGGTAGCTGTCCAGCATCCGCAGTATCTCTATTTTTCCCTCCATGTTGTATCTTCATTTCATTTGGAGGTTTCGTATTATGACGGTATATTATGACTTATTCTTCTAGATGGTCATGACATGTTGGCTACGGGTTTTAGGGTTAGCAGTATTGTATTATTATGACCTACTTTATTCAGTAGTTTCTGTATATTTATGAAATGCTCAGATTTTGGAAATGGGATCTTAAAAGAAATATTGATCATGTGATATATTGGCTAGCCTAGTTCCACGATAGGCGCCATCACAACCGGCTTAGGATTTGGGGTCGTGACAGTTTGGTATCAGAGCCCTAGGTTACATAGGACTTAACGGTCATGAGAAGGTTTAGTAGAGTCTTGCGGATCGGTACGGAGACGTCTGTACTTATCTTCCAGAGGATGCCGAACTTTTAGGAAACATTTCTATCTTTCTTGAACTCTTTCGTGCTGATCTATTGATTCTTGAAATCAAAACTTACGTTGTTTCATTCTCTCACAGATGGTGAGGACACGCCGCACCGATCAGATTGACCAGTCACCGGCTAGACCGATGAGAGGTCGAGGCTGCGATCGATGTCGTGGTAGAGGTAGGGGGCCAGCCCGCGCATCAGCCGGGGTAGTACCTCAGGATCCCCCTATCGATTATGATCAGGTTCCCGCCGATGGTGTCCCAGCGGGACAGGCTTAGGCACCAGCAGTGCCTATGATTATTCAGGGTTTTCAGGAGGCCCTGTGTCAGATATTGACAGTATGCACCAGTTTGGCTCAGGTAATCGACATGACTTCTTCTGCCACTACATCTTAGGCCGCGGGAGGCAATCAGACTCCAGCTGCTCGGGCATCTGAGTAGGTTGCACAGGGTATTCAGGCACCGGGAGTAGCCCCAGCTCAGCTAGTTGCTCCGGTTCAGGATTATGTGGTCCCTGTTATTCTTGAGGGCGAGCAGCGCAGGTTGGAAAGATCCAGCAAACTTCAGCCTCCGACTTTCAGCGGTACAGAGGGAGAGGATACCAGGGATTTTTAGATAGGTGCCAGAGGATACTGCGTACCGTGGGTATTTTGGAGACCAGTGGGGTCTCATTTGATACAGTTCAATTTGCGGGTGCTGCCTTTACATGGTGGGAGTCGCTCGAGAGGCGTAGACCGGTTGGTTCAGCACCTCTTACCTGGCGGCAGTTCTCCACGATCTTTTTGGAGAAGTATGTTCCTTAGTCGCACAGAGAGGAGCAACACATGCAGTTTGAGCAGCTGCGCCAGGGAGAGTTATCAGTTACTTAGTACGAGATGAGGTTCTCCGAGTTGGCTAGGTATGCTTATCAGATTTTCCCTACTGATAGGGAGAGGGTGAGGAAGTTTGTGGATGGTCTTTCTTATCAGCTTCGGTTGCTTATGACTCGGGAGAGATTATAGGGTGCTTCATTCGAGCAGGTTGTTGACATAGCTCGAGATATTGAGTTTGTTCGCAGCGAGAGGAGATAGAGGCCAAGAGGTCTCGTGGTTCGGGCAGTTCTAGTGGTGCTCCCTTCAGGGGATGGTTTTAGCAGGGTAGGGGCCGTTCATTCAAGCCTCCTCGGCCAGGCCGTCCAGTATATAGTGGTGCCTCCTCGGGGCAGGGTCCCCGTGGTTCTCAATCAGGTCGTACTTCATTTGGTGCCCTCCTAGCTCAATGTGCACCTCGAGCACCTCCAGTTCAGGGTTCTTTTATGCATGAGTCTTCCAATAGTCGTACAGGTGCTAGGGGTTTCTATCAGTCCCCACCTGCAGCTCCAGGGAGTTGCTTTGAGCGTGGAGAGTTCGGGCACGTGTTGAGGCAGTGTCCCCGCCATTCTGATGGATCTTCTCAGCAGAGGGGCCAGCCCTAGACTTCAGCTCCAGCCACTTCACCACCCTCCCAGGCAGCTAGGGGTGGTGGTCAATCAGCCATATGCGGCCCTAGAGGGGGAGGTCGAGTAGGGGGAGGTTAGGCTCGCATGTATGCATTTCCAGCCAGGCGGGATACTATGGCCTCAGATTCCATGATTGCAGGTATTGATTCAGTCAATTGCCATGATGCCTTGGCTTTATTTGAACCTGGTTCCACATATTCCTATGTTTCTTCATATTTTGCTGGTTTTCTGGATATGCCCCGTGAGTCTCTAGTCAGCTCTGTTCACATGTTGACTCCGGTGGGCGATATTGTTATTGTGGAGCGTGTGTATCGTTCATGCATTTTATCTATTAGGGGTATGGAGACCCGAGTGGACCTACTGTTACTCAGCATGGTCGATTTTGGAGTGATATTGGGCATGAATTGGTTATCTTCGTGCCATGCTGTTCTTGATTGTCACGCTAAGACCGTGACCTTAGATATGCCGGGGTGTCCTAGGGTTGAGTGGAGAGGTTCTTCTGAGTATATGCCTAGTAGGGTGATTTCTTACCCGAAGGCTCAACGCATGGTCGAGAAAGGGTGTTTATCTTATTTGGCCTTTATGAGGGATGTCCGTGGTGAGACTCCCATTATTGATTCAGTTCCTGTAGTCCGTGATTTTCCGGATGTGTTTCCTGCAGAACTGCCAGGGATGCCACATGACAGGGATATTGATTTTGGTATTGACCTGGTGCCAGGCTCCCAGCCTATTTCTATCCCACCATATCGTATGGCACCAGCGGAGCTAAAGGAATTGAAGGAGCAACTTTAGAAGCTCCTAGATAAGGGGTTCATTCGGCCTAGTGTGTAACCTTGGGGTGAACCGGTGTTGTTTGTAAAGAAGAAGGATGGGTCCATGCGTATGTGTATTGACTATCGGCAGTTAAATAGGGTTACGATGAAGAATCGGTATCCGTTGCCCCGCGTTTGATGATTTGTTTGACCAGCTTCAGGGAGCTATAGTATTTTCCAAGATTGAGTAGATATCTGGGTATCATCAATTAAGGATTCCGGATTCTGATATCTGAAAGACTGCTTTCAGGACCATATATGGTCATTATGAGTTCTTGGTTATGTCGTTTGGGCTGACCAATGCCCCAGTTGCGTTCATGCAATTGATGAACATCGTGTTTCAATGTTATCTTGATTCCTTCGTCATTGTGTTCATTGATGACATCCTGGTTTATTCTCGTAGCCAGGAAGAGCATGCTCAGCATTTGAGAGTTGTCCTATAGAGGTTGAGGGAGGAGCAGCTTTATGAGAAATTCTCCAAGTGTGAGTTTTGGCTTGGTTCGGTAGCTTTCTTGGGGCACGTGGTGTCCAGTGAGGGGATTCAGGTTGATCCAAAGAAGATAGAGGTGGTACATAGCTGGCCCAGACCGTCCTCAGCTACAGAGATTAGGAGTTTCCTTGGTTTGGCAGGATATTACCATCGCTTTGTGGAGGGTGCTCTATACAGATGGTCTGACGAGTGTGAGGAGAGCTTTCAGAAGCTCAAGTCAGCATTGACTACAACTCCAGTACTAGTTTTGCCTGCTGGTTCGGGTTCTTACACAATTTATTGTGATGTTTCTAGAGTTGTATCGGGAGCGCTATTGATGCAGGGCGGTAGGGTGATTCCCTACACGTCCATACAGTTGAAGGTGCACGAGAAGAATTATCCAGTGCACGATCTTGAGTTAGTTTCCATTGTTCATGCCTTGAAGATTTGGCGGCATTATTTGTATGGAGTGCAGTGTGAGATTTTTCACTGACCATTGCAGTTTGTAGTATCTACTAAGGTAGAAGGACTTGAATTTGCGTCAAAGGAGATGGTTAGAGCTCCTCAAGAATTATGACCTCACTATATTATATCATCCAGGGAAGGTTAATGTAGTGGCTGATGCCTTGAGTCGCAGAGCAGAGAGTTTGGGGAGTTTAACTTACCTTCCAGTAGCAGAGCGGCCATTAGCCCTTGATGTTCAAGCCTTAGTAGGTCATTTGGTGAGATTAGATTTATCAGAGCCCCCACGGGTGTTGTCTTGTGTAGCCTCCATTTCTTCTCTTTACGATCAGATTAGATCACGCCAGTATGATGATCCACATTTTCTTGTTCTTCAAGACGGGGTCCGTCGTGGTGATGTCAGGGATGTGGTTATTGGTGATTATGGGGTCATGAGGATGCAGGGCCGGATTTGCGTGCCCAACATAGATGGGCTTCGAGATTTGATTCTAGTAGAGGCTCATAGTTCGCGGTATTCCATCTATCCATGTGCCGCGAAGATGTATCAGGACTTGAGGCAGCATTATTAGTGGAGGAGAATGAAGAAGGATATTGTGGAGTTTGTGGCTCGGTGTCTCAACTGTCAGCAGGTCAAGTATGAGCACCAGAGACCTGGTGGATTACTTTAGAGGTTTGATATTCCGGAGTGGAAGTGGGAGCGGATCACCATAGACTTCGTAGTTGGACTCCCACGGACTTCGAGGAGGTTTGATGCTATATGGTTTATTGTGGATCGGCTGACCAAGTCCGCGCACTTCATTCTTGTTGGTACTACATATAGATCGGAGAGGTTAGCTGAGATTTATATTAGGGAGATTTTCCGATTGCATGGGGTTCCAGTTTCTATCATTTCCGACAGAGGCACTCAATACACATCTCAGTTTTGGAGAGCCATGCAGAGAGAGTTGGGTACTCCGGTTGAGTTGAGCACAGCGTTTCATCCTCACACTGACGGCCAGTCGGAGCGTGCCATTCAGATTTTGGAGGATATGTTGCGTGTTTGTGTGATTGACTTTGGTGGTTCATGAGATCAGTTTCTGCCACTAGCGGAGTTTGCATATAATAACAGCTATCAGTCGAATATTCAGATGGCTCCGTATGAGGCTTTGTATGGTAGAAGGTGTAGGTCTCCGGTTGGTTGGTTTGAGTCGGGCGAGGCCAGGCTATTGGGCACAGACTTGGTTCCGGATGCTTTGAGTAAGGAAAAGTTGATTCAGGAGCGGCTTCGCACGGCGCAGTCTAGGCAGAAGAGTTATGCGGACCGGAAGGTCCGAGATGTGTCTTTCATGGTTGGGGACAAGGTGTTGCTGAAGGTGTCACCCATGAAGGCTTTTATGAGATTCGAGAAGAGAGGGAAGCTGAGTCCCAGGTTCATTGGGCCATTTGAGGTACTTCAGAGGATTGGGGAGGTAGCTTATAAGCTTTCTATGCCTCCCAGTTTATTGAGTATTCATCCATTATTGCATATTTCGATGCTCCAGAAGTATCTTGGTGACCCTTCCCATGTTTTGGACTTCAGCACAGTTCAGCTCTAGGGTGATATGTCATATGAGTTGGAGCCAGTGGCTATTTTGGGTCGACAGGTCAGGAAGCTGAGGTCTAACGATATAGTTTCAGTGAAGGTTCAGTAGAGAGGGCAGCCGATGGAGGATGTCACCTGGGAGACCGAGCGGGAGATGCAGGACAGATATCCTCACTTATTTGAGACTCCAGGTATGTTTCTAGACCCGTTCGAGGATGAACATTTGTTTAAGAGGGGGAGGATCTAACGACCTGACCGGTCGTTAAGAGATATTTACCCCATTTACCCTATTTCTGCATTTGTTATATATCGTTATCCTGTTTATGATGTGTTGGATTTGTTGGTTTGGGTCCGGAGTGGTTATGGTGAGAATTTAGGCATTTAGCCTTTTAAAGTAGCCTAATAGTTGAGAAAGTCAACTGAGAGTTGACTTATTGGTAAACGACCACGGAATGCAGATTTTATGGCTCGAATAGCTTCGTTAGGTGATTTGGGACTTAGGAGTGTGTTCAGAATATTTTTTTGATGTCCGGTGTTGAATTAGTCTTGAACTGGCGAAAGCTAGTTTTTGGCGATTTCCAGTTGGCAGTGGAAAATAGGATATCAGGGTCGGAATGGAATTCTGGAAGTTGGAGCAGGTTCCTAATGTCATTTTGGATATGTCTGCAAAATTTCAGGTTAATCGGAGGTGTTTTGGTTGGTTTCGGCGTAGTTGGCGAAATTTGGAAGTTTTAAAGTTCTTAGGCTTGAATTTGATATAAATTTGGTGTTTTCGTGATTTTTTTGGTGTTTCGAAGGCTCGAATAAGTTTGAATGATGTTATGGGATATGTTGGTATGTTTGGTTGAGGTTCCGAGGGCCTCAGATGTGTTTCATATTGTTAACGGATCGATTTTAAGTTTTGGAACTTGGCTGGTTTGCTGGTGTTTCTGCAGCAGAGTTTTACTCTATGCATTTGCGGCAGGGGGCTCGCATTCGCATAGAGTGTTTGGTGGAATGGGGTCATTTGTTCTATGTGTTCATGGGAGAAGGGGTGCGAACTCGGAGTGTTAGTGTTGGGTGGTCACCGCAAACGCGGGAGTGTGTGTGCGTTCGCGTAGAGTTGCGGGCCTTTGAGGACCCCAGGGGTATTGGCTTATGCGTTCGCATGCCAGGAGCCGCGTTTGCGAAGGCCTGGGTAGCAGTGCTTCACGTTTGCGGGCTTGAGGTCGCGTTTGCGTAGAGTTAAATTAGGGGACCTCTTGGATTGTTCTATGCGAACGCGGTCCTAGTGACGCGTTCGCGATGAAGAAATGTTTTAGCTGGGCAGAATGTTTAAAAAGACCTGAGGTGCGAATTGGCTTATATTTTCCCCCATTGTTGCATGCGAGTTGAGAGCTATTTGAGAGGGATTTGAAGGTAAATCAAGGGAATCACTTGGAGGTAAGGTTTTCAACTTCATAACTCGTTTTTATGTCAATTCCTAAGTGATTAACCCATAAAAATTCTGGAAATTGAACCAAAGTTGGGGAAGAAGGGTGCAAGGAAAATTTATTTTTCTTCTGAGGATTTGAGTGGGCAATTGTGGTCCGATTTTAGTGTTCTTGGTATGTATAGAATCGTACGAGTACGAGGTTTCTAACGATTTAAAAATTATCGAATTCCGAAACATGGGCCCGGGGCTCGAGTTTGGCCGAATTTCGAGATTCTTGTTTAATTTGATGATTTTCGATTGGGTTGAGTTCCTTCGATATATATTGATGATGATAAACTGATTTTGGCTAGATTCGGTGCAATCGGGAGCCAATTTGAGGGGCAGGTGCATTGTGGACTTGTGTGTCACGGTCCGGTAGAGGTAATTAATGGCTATAAATCTTGTCCTGAGGGTATGAAACCCCAAACTTCGTATTTCTTACTGTTTCTAGAATGGCGCACATGTCGGATGACGAGTATGTGGCGCGTACTGACTTTTGGATTTGACTAGGTCCTCTCTGCAGCGACTAATGAGTTGCATATTTACTCAAATCCTTATGTTAATTATGTTCTAAATAATTGTGTAATATTTGGGCTGTGAGCCATGTTTGGGGCCTAGTGTCGATCTGTTTTAACCTGTTGGGGGCTATTTTGCTGATATTCTCACTACTTGAAACTATGATTTTTCACTCAGTCTTTCTTGTGAAATTGTTGACACTCCTATTTGATGATATTACGATTTCTTGAAATGGAATACTAATTGGGTCGAGAACCCCGTTTTATTTATGGTCGGACTGGCATGTTGAGAGTGTCTGACTGAGTGTGGCCGAGGGCCAACGTTGTGAGGATATTTATGATATGAGACAGGCCGAGAGCCTGAGAGTGATTGATGTCGTGATTTGGCTGTTTATTTAGCGCTTGGGCTGAAGGAGCCCCTCCGAAGTCGGAGTCTATACACACCCCCAGTGAGCGCAGGTACCTATCGAGTGTCGAGTGCCGAGTGTCGAGTGATTGGGAGGTATGAGAGACTCTGAGGTATTGAGTGACTGTGAGGTGCTGAGTGATTGATTATGAGTGATTGTGAGGCATGCCCGATGGGCTGATTATGATACATGTTTTTGCCCGAGGGGCTACCGATGATTTTACTACTTTCATTCTGAGCTTATGAAATATGTTTTTCCCGAGGGGCCTCTATATGATTCGTTTCATTTTTATACTAGACCTTTTGGTTGATGTTGTTGAAAAATATATATTTTAAAAGGGTTTTTTTTTGGGAAGTTGATTTTTAAGGCATAACGATTTCATACATCTATGTTATACTATTTGAAAGTAAGGTTGTGCCTCTGATGATTTGATGACATTGATTTTATGCATTCTTGCTACTCAGACCTGATTTATTTTTATTAGTACTGAGTTGGTGTACTCACATTACTCCCTGCACCTCTGAGTGCAGATTCAGGAGCAGACATCGAGCATTAGCCTTTATTCCGCAGCGGAGCCAGATTTGCGGGATATAGAGGTAGATGTCCAGCATCCGCAGTATCGCTATTTTCCCTCCCTGTTGTATCTTCATTTCATTTGGAGGTTTCGTATTATGACGGTATATTATGACTTATTCTTCTAGATTCTCATGACACGTTGGCTCCGGGTTTTGGGGTTAGCAGTGTTGTATTATGATGACCTACTTTATTCAGTAGTTTATGTATATTTATGAAATGCTCAGATTTTGGAAATGGGATCTTAAAAGAAATTGTGATCATGTGATATATTGGCTAGCCTAGTTCCACGATAGGCGCCATCACGGTCGGCTTAGGATATGTGGTCGTGACACGTATGTACCAAGTGACGAGAGTCCGTAAATGGAGACTATATTGCTATGTGGGGTAGCTTTAGGACTCACGAGCATTCCACTATGTGCCTTATTTGTACCTTGTATGTGTTAAGAGTTGTAATTATTGTCGAGGTGATATGGAAACATGAAACATTATGATTTAGATCCCAGTTAGCTATCTATGGTATTGACACAGTCCTATTGAGTTCACTGTTGAGTTGGTACACACATGTACTTATATATATACACACTTCTTATCGAGTCAGCACACGAGCCGTGGGTATGATGCGCGACCGTGGGTCAACTTATTATTATTGAGCCAGCACACGAGTCACATGTATGATGCGCGATCGTGGGTCAGCTTATCATTATCGAGTCATTACACGAGTCACAGGTATGATGCACGATCGTGGGTCAGCTTATAATTATCAAGTCAGCACACGAGTCACAGGTACGATGCGTGATCGTGGTTTAGCTTATTATATCGAGTCAGCACGCGATTCATAGGTATGATTTGCAATCATGGGTTAGCTTATGACCTCAGTCCCTATGACCACCCTTATGACTTCGGCCTGTCGTCTTGTCCTGGTATGTGTATGATCACTTGAGTTCTGAGTCACTTAAAACTGGAGTGTCAGGTATTGGTTAAGAGAAGATTTTGGTACTTAGTTGTCCTTTTCCAGTTATTATCTGGATTTCATCATTTTCTACGTACTTGTTTCTCATTGTTTCTCGTGCCTATTGCTTTAGCCATATCTCATCATAAATTATATTGCTGGACTTTAGTGAGTACCTAGTCGACCTCTCGTCACTACTCCTTCGAGTTTGGGCGGGATACTCACTGGGTACATATTTATTATGTACTCATGCTGCAGTTCTTCTTCTTTTGTACTTGACTGTACAGGTCAGGAGGCTGGTACATCTGATTATCAGGCCGGTGATAGATATTGACTTGAACTGATTCGACTTCATGGTGAGCTGCTCTTCCTGACGATCTCTGGCAGCACCCCGAGGTTTCCTTTGTCATTTTCCCGTCTACTTCATTCAGATTGTGGGATTTTGTATATATATATATTATCCTTGAATATTCAGATAATTGCCCGTGATACTCGTGACACTAGTTCTTGGCACACACGTAGCATATTTTGGGTTTTGGGTTGTATATTTATGCATAAGCCTATATTTTACCTCATGTGTCGTATGATTTTATTTATGTCACAGATTATCATCATGCTTATAATTGTTTAAAACTGGTAAATATTGGGATAATTAATCAAATGTGAAGGGTAACACTTAGTGTAATTCATGTTGGCTTGCCTAACCCTGCTGTTGGGCGCCATCGTGACCTGAATTAGGATTTGGGTTGTGACATACGGAATGTCGTACCCTATGTTGGCAAAACTTAATGCAACCAGAGGATGTAGTACCATGTGTTTGCAATAAGATGAGGCTCGTAGCACTGTGAGATGCTACTAGGGAATGTATTACCCTATGTTCGCAAAAAGTAATGCAGTCAGGGGATATAGTACCCTGTGTTGGCAATAACATGAGGCTTGTGGAACTCTGAGATGCTACTAGGAAATGTCGTACCCTATGTTGGCGAACAGTAATGCAACCAGGGGATGTAGTACCCTGTGTTAGCAATAAGATGAGGCTCATGGCACTCTGAGATGCTACTAGGGAATGTCGTACCCTATGTTAGCAATAAGAAATACAACCAGGGGATGTAGTACCATGTGTTGACAATAGGGTGAATCTAATGCCTCACTGAGATGATACTAGAGAATATCGTACCCTATGTTAGCAATGAGAAATACAACCAGGGGATATAGTACCCTGTGTTGGCAATAAGGTGAGGCTCGTGGCACTCTGAGATGCTACTAGGAAATGTCGTACCCTATGTTGGCAAAAAGTGATGCGCCAGGGGATGTAGTACCCTGTGTTGGCAATAAGATGAGTCTCGTGGCACTCTGAGATGATACTAGGTAATGTCTTACCCTATGTTAGCGATGAGAAATACAACCAGGGGATATAGTACCCTGTGTTGGCAATAAGGTGAGGCTCATGGCTCAGATGCTACTAAGGAATGTCGTACCCTATGTTAGCAATGTGAAATACAACTAGGGGATGTAGTACCCTGCGTTGACAATAAGGTGAGGCTCATGGCACTCTGAGATGCTACTAAGGAATATCATACCCTATGTTATCAATGAGAAATACAACCAGGGGATGCAGTACCCTGTGTTAGCAATAAGGTGAGGCTCATGGCTCACTAAGATTCTACTAGGGAATGTTGTACCCTATGCTGGAAGAAGAATAATGAAACTAGTAATAACATGATTACATATATATTAGAAGGAAATCAAGGATTTGAGAACTTTACTTGGTGACGTTCTTCCTTCCACGAACTGTTTCCTAAAATTGTTATGTTCTTGTGTTGAAAAAAGAAAGATTCGTTAGTTTTAAAATGGTGGTCAGTTTGTGGCCTTGATTTCTTGGGTGATTTGACCTCGATTCCACTGCACTTGTTAGAAAAACTGACTCCATCGATGGTCGTACAAATTGCCGGGAGATTCTGTCTTTACTTTCTGGAGATATTCTTTCTCAACATCAAAACCTGACTATTTTGCGCCTATCACCATTTGTGTTTATGGTGCAAACAACCTTGCTCCCAAAACAACTTTTAACTGAGTAACTTTCGTTGAACCTTGAAACATTGTTCAGTCCTTTAAGCCTTTTTCTCGTGTCACGCCCCAAAACCGAGGAACGAGACCGGCGCCCAATCGGATGATCCCGGTCAAGCAGATCTGGATTGCCTTTCCTGCCCAACGCGTTACCCCGTGTTTACAATATACATTATTCCACATGAATTAGCAATTTAGAGTTTAAGCATGAATTTACCATTTGAGTTCATTTCATCCTTTATCCTTTCAACATTTGTTAATCACAAAACATAAAACAATTTCGATTCGGACCACGATTAATAGTAACCACAATTACTGCCCAAAATACATATATGTACGACCCACTTGTCTACGGAGCCTCTAAGATTACTAAGGGTTTATACAATACTTGCCGACAATAAGGCCCCGACTATACCTTGAAATGCATAACATATACAAAAGAGATGATATAGAGTACACATGGCCCCCAGAGGAAATGGGGCTTACCGGATCTGCTGAAGGAACAGAAGGGAGGCACTACTATCGGCGATCTGAGCTACCTGCTGTGGAACCACCTACATCCATATAAAAGATGTAGCACCCCCGGCAAAAGGGACGTTAGTACCTTTGAATAGTACTAGTATATATGAACAAAGTTTATTCTAAGTAATATCAAACAATACCCAATTGAAAGACAGTCACGGTAACCACACAAGTACCACACAGATATACGAAAAATCACAAAATGAAGATTCCACAGTTACTCATTTCAATTGTTCATTTGTTGCGGCGTGCAACCCGATCCCACCGTACATTTATATTTCACCCTTATTACCTCTCCACCCTTATTATTTTGTGTTGCAGCGCGCAACCCGATCCCACCGTACAATCACATTTCACCCTTGTTACCTCTCCACCCTTATTACTTCGTGTTGAGGCGCGCAACCCGATCCCACCTTACATTCATATTCCATAGCAACAATAACCAACAATTATATCACAGGGATTTTCATCATTAAGAACATAAGTTCATATCAATCAACAACTATATGAAGTCAAGGCACAATAATCCTTACCAAACAGTAATTCATATATGGTGTTGCCATCATTATTTAACTCAATTAAATCAATCCACAGTTTTTTTTCATCATTTGCCACACTCGGCCCTTAGGAATTAGATACCTTCCCACATTAGGGTACATTAACATTATTTAAGTTAGTATCACATACAGCCATATTGACATATTCGAACATTTAACGAACCTTACACATGATAGGATAAGCACAAAAAATCACCCTTCACAATCGCAATTATCATGGTAATCGACTAAGAAATTCAGAGAATGAAATCTTACACCTCGACACAGCAGGACAATCAATTCATGTTGAATAAAGTCATTGCATGGTTTTGAAGATTGATAAATGCCAACTCAGTTGAACCAGGTCCATCAGGGCAAACATAGTCAAACAGACCCATTGGCACGAGAAACATCCATGCACAGGAGATAAACATTATCTTTGAACTAAGAGGTAATCTAGAACTAAGAGGTTATATCCTAAGCGAAAAGGTTGCAAATTGATAAGAAGATGGAGGTTGATTTTAGGTAGGACATAATCGAGATAAAAAAAGTTGAGATAAACTCAAACTCTTCCACCAAGAAAGAGTTGTATTAGAACTGAACGACAATGTCTCAACTACTGATTCTATAAAATGTTGAAGCATTCCTGCTGAAAAAATAATGCATAAACACAGAAGTGAAACAAGAACTGAAAGAAAAATGACCAAAGAAATTTGGCAAACAGAATCCTTCTACAACACAAAAGATACTTGAACTAGCTAGAAGAACCAGTTCCATCTGTTGTCTTTTGGGTCTAGTTGTTTGTAGTAGGTGATTCCATATTGTATCTTTCACCTTTATCAAGAAGCAATTGTAATAGGTACACACTGTTCCAGTTATAGTTAACTTGAAGTTTGTCGCAAATAGCTAGAGGCTAGTTTGCCACAAAGGGATTAGAGTTAGTCCTTAGGTTTACAAAAGAGTTTATTTTGTAAATGTTGTTTGTCTCGTTGACATAGTGAAGAGCTTGGAAAAATCCTACTGGGAAGTAGGTCGTGGTTGTTTCACCTTGAGCCAGGTGTTTTTCATGTAAAAATTGATGTGTTCTTTAGATTTTACAATTACTTTTCCGCAAACTGTAGGAGTTGGAACACCAAGAAGAACTAGGTTCTACTATAATGACAGCACTCAAATATCGGACACCACATAAATCATCCCCCCTCTTGTGTGGTATTGACGCATAAAAAATCAATCAGTATCAGAGAGGGTTATCCTTGAAAAGGTTAACACCTTGGAAAAGATCAAAATGAGTGCACCGCCTAGAAACTGGGAGGGTCAATCAACTGCAGGGCCACCACTCTTTAATGGCCAGTATTACTCTTGGTGGAAGAACAGGATGAAAGATCACCTGATTGGAGAAGACTATGAACTTCGGGACATAGTCACTGATGGTCCTCTAGCCACCATGAAGAAGACTGCTGAAGGAGAAGATGTACCAAAACTAGAGTTGACTGCACTGCTGAGGATCTGAAGAAATGGGAGAAAAATGCTAAGGCCAAAAAGTGGCTAGTTTGTGGACTAGGTCCAGACGAGTATAGTAGGATTCAAAGTTGCACCACTGCCAAAGAAATCTGGGATACCTTACAAGTAACTCACAAAGGAACACCTCAAGAGAAAAGATCAAGAGGTACTCTACTATACTCTCAATATGAAAACTTTACTATGCAAGAAGAAGAAATAATTCAAGAAATGTACACAAGGTTCACAACTCTGACCAATGAATTAAGTCTCTTGGTACGGTCATTCTTGAAGAGGATAGGTAGAGAAGATCCTGACAAAACATGTTTTCTAGGAAAGTAAAATCACTGCTATCCGGGAATCCAAAAATATGGCAACCCTTAGATTGGACGAGCTAATTGGAAACCTCACTGCCTATGAACTTAGAAGGCAGATAATGAAAATAGATGCTCCAAAGAAGGAAAGGAGTCTATCACTGAGAATTACTGAGAGAGAAGATCTGGAAGAAGATGAGATGGCCATGATTACCAAATAATTCAGAAACTTTCTCATAAGGAAGAAGGGCATCTCTAGAGGTGGACACTACAACAAAGCAAAAGCTCCAGAAAGGCCACCTAATGAGGGATGCTACAAGTGTGGAAAGAATGATCACCATATCAAGAACTGTCCTCAGTGGGAAGTGGAATGTAAAAAAGGAGAGGTTTGAAAGAAGGAACAGGAAGAAGGAACTGGTCCAACCAAGAAAACCACAACAAAAGCTATGGTTTCCGCTTGGGGGGGAAACTCAGATGAAGAATCAGAAGATGGTGCGAATGAAGAACAGGCCTTCATGGAAATTGGTGAATCTGATGTGGAATCACATGAAGAACCAGAGGTAAGTATATCCCATCTCAAAAATAAAATAAAATTCCTATCTAAAGAAAAACTCTCTGAGTTGCTACTTGATTGCATGGATGATTCCGAAGAAACAACCAAAGAGAAAGATCAACTCTATAAAGAGTGTGCAGTGCTACAAGAAAAATGCATGAACCTGAAAATCGAAGTAAGTGAATCTGAAAAGAAAAACATTGTCTTGATGAACTAGGTTCATCCACTCAAAACTAAGATTCTAGAGCTAAAATCTAAAAATTTAAAATTTAAGTTAGGATCTAGTAAAAAGGTTGTTGATAATTCTTATATCATGTTAGAAGAAAATGTGGGAAAACTAAAAGATAAGATGTATACTAAGGATGAACAGATAAGGACTCTTAAAGAAGAACTTGGTAAAGTCAAATATGAATTAGATCGAACATGCAAATGGAATAAATCCTCTGATGCCTTGACATGGCTTCAAGAAAATCATAGTAGCAACCGGAGAGGAATTGACTTTGGGAGTCAACTGCCCAAGTGGGATCCCAAAAGCAAGTATCTCACACTCCCTGAGAACAAAATTTGCTCACACTGTGGTAAGACTGGTCACTACAAAATTGAGTGAACTGCAAAAGAGCAGGCCAGTCGAAGAAATGAGAGCTTTGTTAAAAGAAAAAATTGGTTACCAAATTCGGCCAGAAAAGCTTAATTCATCCTTTCTCTCATAGAACATGACCCAAACTAGTTTGGGTTCTTAAGACTAACCCCTGAGTTCATTTTGTAGGTTCAAGTGAGAGGAAGCAGCCAAATGTGGTACTTGGATAGTGGCTGCTCAAAACATATGACAGGGAAAAGGGAACATTTCCTTTCACTTGAAAACCTCAAAGGAGGAAATGTCTCCTTTGGAAATGGAAAGAAAGGTGAAATTATCGGGGTTGGTAAGGTAGGAAAGGATGACACACGTTCCATTGAACATGTGTACTTGATAGATAGCTTGAAATATATCCTGATCAGTGTGTCAGAATTGTGTAACAGAGGTAACCTAGTTTCTTTCACTTCCACAAAATGTTTTGTGATTAACCTGCTTACTGACAAGATTGTTTTGCATGGAAAAAGAATGAATAACATCTATGTCATAGACTTGTCCACACTATCAGAAAATGAACTCACTTGCTTAAGTGTGTTGGACAGTGATCCCCTCCTTTGGCACAAAAGTCTTGGTCACGCAAGTCTAAATCAGCTCAACAAATTAGTCTCTAAGGACTTAGTGGTAGGGATTCCTAACATTAAGTTCAAAGAAGACAAATTTGTGAGGCATGTGCAAGGGGGAAGCAGGTAAGAACCTCTTTCAAAAGCAAGAAAATGGTCAGTACCTCCAGGACGTTGGAACTGGTTTATATGGACTTATGTGGTCCTATGAGAACTCTGAGCAGAGGTGGAAAGAAATATGTAATGGTGCTAGTTGATGACTACTCAAGTTTCACTTGGACCTTATTTCTGACATCTAAAGATAAAGCATTTTATATGTTCACTTCATTTGTTAGAAAAACTCAAAAACAGTTAGGAAATCAACTAGAATTAATAAGATCTGATCATGCTACTGAATTTGAGAATGCAAAGTTTGCTGAATTCTGTGATAAACATGGTATAAATCACAACTTTTTTTCCCCTATAACCCCACAGCAAAATGGGGTTGTTGAAAGAAAGAACAGAACTCTCGAATATATGGCTAGAACCATGCTTCTTTCTAGCAAACTACCCCATAGCTTCTGGGCAGAAGCAACAAACACTGCATGCTACATAATAAATAGATGCATGACCAGGCCACTGGTAGAGAAAACTCCTTATGAATTACTTAAAGGGAGAAAGCCCAACATATCCCACCTTAGGGATTTTGGATGCAAGTTCTTTGTGCACAACAATGGCAAGTATTCCTTACGTAAATTTGATCCCAGAAGTGATGAGGGAGTATTCTTGGGATATTCATCTCATAACAAAGCTTATAAAGTATATAACAAAAGAACTATGTGTGTAGAGGAGAGTGTGCATGTTATTTTTTATGAAACTAACACTCTTTCTGAGAGACATGAACCAGAAGATGAGGAGCTTGGACTAGTCAGAAGCAGTGAACAAATTGGACCAATCATGGAAGATGGACCAGATGATGGATCAGGTCCAACTACTCCATGCAACGTGACAGGGGGAACTCAACAGCAAATCACTCTGGACCTTGGCCCTGATCCTTCTTCACAACAATTGGTTCTCAAACCACACAGATATCAAACTCTCATCCTCTTGAGAACATCATAACCGATTTGACATCCGGAATCAAAACAAGATAATCCTTGAAAAATATGTGTGCGTTTGGTGCCTTTGTATCCTTAATCGAACCAAAGAACATTGCTGAAGCATTACAGGATGCTGACTGGGTAAATGCCATGCAAGAAGAGCTGAATCAATTTGAAAGAAGTCAAGTATGGCACTTAGTACCCAGACCACTAGACAGATCAGTGATCGGCACAAAGTGGGTCTTCAGGAACAAACTCGATGAGGATGGAACGGTTACAAGAAACAAGGCCAGACTGGTTGTCCAAGGATATAGTCAAGAAGAGGAAATTGACTATGATGAGACCTTTGCACCTGTGGCAAGACTAGAGGCAATCAGACTTCTTATAGTATTTGCTGCATACATAGAATTCACTCTCCATCAGATGGATGTAAAGACTGCTTTCCTTAATGGCTATCTAAAGGAAGAAGTATTTGTCAAACAGCCTACAAGTTTTGAAAGCAAGGAGACACCTGACCATGTATACAAACTTGACAAGGCTTTTTTTGAAAGCAAGGAGACACGTGACCATGTATACAAACTTGACAAGGCTTTGTATGGACTCAAACAAGCACCAAGAACATGGTATGAGCGGCTATCGAAATTCATGCTAGAACATGGATACAAACGAGGTAAAATTGACAGTACCTTGTTCTTAAAGGGAAAAGTTAAGGATCTCCTGGTTGTGCAAATATATGTGGATGATATCATATTTGGGGCAACTTTTGACAAATTGAGTAAGGAATTTGCTAAACTTATGGGGAGTGAGTTTGAGATGAGTATGATGGGTGAGCTAAACTTCTTTATAGGCTTGCAAATCAAGAAAAATTCAAATGGAACAATGATCCATCAACAGAAATATGTGAAAGAATTACTCAAAAGATTTAAAATGGAAGACTCAAAAGAAATTGACACCCTCATAGCAACAGTTAAAAAATTAGATGTGGATATATCAAAAGCTATATAGAGGGATGATTGGGTCTTTATTATATCTCACTGCCAGCAGACCTGATATTGTGTTCAGTGTAGGACTGTGTGCTAGGTTTCAGGCAAATCCAAAGGAGTCCCATCTAACTACAATGAAGAGAATTCTCAGATATCTGAAGGGCACTAATGATTTATGTCTTTGGTATCCTAAAGGTAGTTATTTCGACCTTGTAGGATATGCTGATGCAGATTATGCAGGTTTCCTGGTTGACAGGAAAAGTACCTCAGGCATGGCTCACTTTTTGGGATCTTGCCTTATGTCTTGGGCCACCAAGAAAAAAAAACTCAGTAGCCCTGTCTACTGCTGAGGCTGAATATGTGGCTGCAGCCTCATATTGTGGTCAGTTTCTATGGATCAAGCAACAACTCATGGATTTTGGTATAAAGGTTGGATGCATTCCTATTTTCCGTGACACTACTAGTGCAATTAGCATGACGAAGAACCCGGTTCATCATAAGAGAACCAAGCACATAGATGTCAAACACCATTTCCTAAGAGATAAATATGAAAAAGGAATGATCTCAATTGAATTTTGTGCTACTGACAAACAAATTGATGATATCTTCACTAAGGCACTATGTAGGGAGCATATTGAAAGAAACCGGCTAGAATTAGGGATGATTAAGATCACCTAATTGAAAAACAAAATGATTTTATTTTGCTAGAAACACTAAAATAGATAACTAACCAGACCAATCATTTCTCAGTATCATGACTTTAGTGTCATACTCTTTTGTCATGTATTAATATGATTCCTTGTCTACTAATGATGTTTTTCTATCTTTGTAAATTGAGGCAAATTAAAGACTATAACACGATGAACCTGGTTCATTGCTGTTGGTTCATCTGACTGACAAGGTACGTGCTCATCACCATACACTTATTGAAATAATTATAGTCACACATGAGCAGGACTCTATATATTTGGTTCAGTTCAAATTCTCAGTACTTATCCCAAAATGAACCGGTTTCAAAGAGTCCTATCGAACATTAATTAGCCTAGATTTAGGGAGTTATAACCGTCTAATCACTATCAATCCTGCAACGATTAGACTCCCTATTGACCAAGAATTATGCCTGTTGCATAATTAATAACCACATCTTTAAAAGGCCATCATTACCTCCCCTCTTCAAAAGCATAACCAGCGAACCAAGTTCATCATTCCTCTCATACCAAAGCGATAAACATTCTTCTCTCCCAAATCTTCATAACAATGATTTATACACCACCCCTACTTCATATTCATCAATCACCCTTGATTACGAGGTCGGTCTTGATGATACTGGTTCAAATTCTCCATCGATACACAGCTCACATTCTCCAACCAGGTCTTCAACCCCCCAAAATACTCAAGTTCCTGAATCTATACTTGAACCCACTACTTCAACCAAATCAGTCCTAGCCGTTACACCTAATCTCACTCTAGTCCCTAGAAAACGTAGAGTAAAGATGTTGGCCAGGAAATGGTTTTCTCTGGTTCTCATGCTAGAAAATTAAATGAGATAATTCAAGCTATCAAGGTCCAAGACTTTAAATCTTCAAGCGAGTCTTTCCAATCTATAAATGAGGATGAAGCACCGGGTTCATCGGACACTGATAAGGGAAATCTTGAAGTTGGGTCTGCAAATAAAATAGCTGAAAGCAGGTTTATCTTTATTGGGCCAATAGTGGATGTAGAGGTACCAGATAGGCGAAGAAAAATTGGGAAAAACATAAACATTAAGAGAGAGGGAGAAATCATTTCAGAAAGAGGATCTGGGAAGGAAGGTGATACTCTAGCTATTGGTGGCCCCGCTCCTGTGATAGGTGAGGAAGGAATCAAAGTTTCACGGGGAAGCAATTCTGGGGAAGCAGCAGCAGGTCTGGAAAGTCTACAACAAGCAGTATATGAACCTGGTTCATCTATTGAGGAAACGTTGGCTAAGCTGCTGAAAAAGTTGGATGAGTCCTACAAACCAAAAAAAAGGAAGAGAACTCCAAAACCCAGGAAAGCTAATACACCAGTATCAACCAAGAAGAGGAAAGCTTCATCATCTGCTGATGCTCCTGCCCTAAAGAATTATGTTACTAGAATCACAGTCATGCAAGGAGAAGAAGAATTGGAAAAAGCTCTGAGAAAGAGCAAGAAGAAGAAGTCTGCCAAGGGAAAGGCAAAAGTTGGAGAGCCTGTTGAGGTAGTTCATGTTGATGAAAATGAGATAGACCTGGTCCATCAGAAGGAGCAACCAGCACCAGTTGAGATTAAGACACCAAAACCCAAGAAAGATAAGGCTTCTCCCAAGAAGTCAACATTTGTGTTTGCCACACCCTCAACAGTCGCAAATAGGACCAGGTCTGCATTAAAGAAAGTAAATATTGTTGATGATAAGGAATGGAGTGGAGAAGAAGATGAAGTGTATGGTGAGGAGACTGACAATGTTTGTTAAGCGTACTATCTTGAAGGGGAAGTTGTTTAGATACCTTGAGGAGTCAGGGATGATTTTCTTGTTTGATACCTTGGATGTTCAAGGGTGGAAGGATATGGTTCTCCACCTTGAGGGAAGACTGCCTAGGAATGAGTTAGTTAAATCTATGGCCAACGCAGGTGCCAAAGATGGCAGAGTATCCTCCAAGGTTCAAGGGGTTGAGATTTCGTTTGATGCAAAGAAGTTGGGGAAGATACTGCATATCCCTTGAAGGTTATGATGATTACACAAGACAAAGGTGGCATAATCTGGATGATTTGCCCTCAGCTCTTCAAATGAAAAGGTCTTTCTATGAGAATGAGAAAGAATTGGAGCCCAGAGTAGTGTTCAAGAGTGAGATGAGTCCTCAGCACAAACTGTTCTTCGAGTTTGTGATAAAAAAATTGCTTCCTAGGCAAGAGCGAAGGCACATTTCCAGCTACATGGATCTCACGCTCATTCAGTGTTTGAACAGGGGTAAACAGATTAATTGGCATGCCTTCATCATCCAGATCTTGGACAGAGTTGTGAATGGAACCAAGGCACATGCTATACCTTATGAGTTTATCCTGAATGTTGTGCTTGCTCACTTCAAGGTTCCAGTGAAGAATGCTGAAATGGCTACTGCCAAGGACTACTTTAGGAAGAATACGTTGCTGACCTATGACTACACTGTTAATATTTCGGAGGATGAACCTGGTTAATCTAGGAAACTGCATGTAAATAGCAAGGTCAGGACGCTTGTGCGGGACAGTGAGATCAAGGATGTGAAGATCCTTCGTTTCAAATCTCGCCTTATTGAGGTTAAAGCTGAGCGGGATGCTCTCAAAGCTGAATTAGCCAAAGAAAAGGAGAAGAATGAGGGTTTTCTTCATCAAATGCTCTCTCTTCTTCAAGCAAAGACCACAACCTCCTCTTCCCTTCCCAGCCTTAGGAGTCCACTGCCTCCAAAAACCCCTTTTATGACCCAGTTTGGGATTGTTCTGTTTTTTGTTTTCTATTTTGCTCATGGTTGTGACTGTTCTTAATTCTTTTTGTGTATGGTTCTTGATCTACTGTATAATAAATGAATTTTGTTGTTTGGTTATTGATTTGTCTCAGTTTCTTAAATAGCTTACATTTGATTGGTTTCCTTTGATAATTAATTCATGATTTGCATTTGCAGTTCCCTCAATGGCCATGAATAATTGTTAATACTTCTGGTAAGTTTATTATTTTGCAACTTTTCAATGATGCCAAAAGGGGGAAGATATGTGCTTTTTCAAAATTTCAATGCTCTTAGTGATATTTATAACCTAATGGACCTGGTCTCTCTATGATGAATGCTTAAATCTATAAAAAGTGTCTATGTTGGATTGAAGTATGTACAGGGTTAAACACATAGTTTTTCATCATCAAAAAGGGGTGATTTGTTGAATTAAGTCATTGCATGGTTTTGAAGATTGACAAATACCAACTCAGTTGAACTAGGTCCATCAGGGCAAACATAGTAAAATAGACCCATTGGCACGAGAAGCATCCATGCACAAGAGATAAACATTATCTGTGAACTAAATGTTGTTTGGCTCGTTGACATAGTGAACAGTTTGGTAAAATCCTAATGGGAAGTAGGTCGTGGTTTTTTCACCTTGAGCCAGGTATTTTTCCACGTAAAAATTATTGTGTTATTTAGATTTTACAACTTCTTTTCCGTAAACTGTAGGAGTTGGAACATCAAGAAAAAACAGGTTCTTCTATAACGATAGCACTCGAAAATTGGACACCACACAAATCACCCTCCCCCCCCCCCTCTTGTGTGGTATTGACGCATAAAACATCAATTCACATATGCTCAAGAAAGAATTTCACACCGAGTGCTCGGACACCAACAAGATGAATCTACAAAGATTAAAGTTAGCCATACATACCTTGAATCAGAATTCCCCATTATTTTTTTTTATCACAAATCACTTGACGGTGTAGCACCGTCAATCTATTACACAATGTGACATATTTCACTTAGAATTAGGAACCATAAACATAACTCGAACTCATTTAGGCATTTTATTGAACGCTATGTGACCCCTTAGATTACTAACCCCCTTTTTGTGAAAATTACCCAAACTCGTTTCCCTTTACTAGATTAGGGAGTTTAACTTACATGCATGCAAGGTATCGACTTTTATATCCAAGAATTAATTTATGTGTTCTACCCTTTTTAGCCAAAACCTGAGAATTAAAGGAAATGGGGTGGGGACTTACCTATTAGAGTTAAGAAGATGAATATTACTCAATAACTTCCAGGCCCGAGTGATAGTGAAGAATCAATTTTGGGTGAAGATTTAACTTTCTCTCTCAAGAACCCTCTCTTCCCTCTCTCTATTTTGTTCAGAAAATCGTTAAAATGAAATGGGGTAAGTGTTTTAATGGACTGGGCGTCGGGTATAAAATTAGAATTTTAAAAGTCCCGAAGCAGAAATGCGGTCAGGAATGCGATCGCATTCCTGCTATGCGGTCCGCATTCCTATCGCATAAATGGCCCTCAAATGAGCCAAAAAAGAAACCAGACTGCCCAGGTATGCGACCACTATGCGGTATGCATACCTGTTATGTGATCGCATAGTGCGTCGCATAACCTCCTTCGCAAAAATGGAGGTGAAAGAATGCAACAGCTATGCGGTCTGCATTCCTAGAATGCGATCGCATCTTACGCCACATAGTTGTCCTCAAATTGGACAGCAGACTGTCCATGTATGCGACCATTATGCGGTTCGCATACCTGTTATGCGATCGCATAGTGTGTCGCATAGCATCGCAATTCTGGAAAATTTATTTAAGTCCTGTGGTACTTTTTACTCAAAAAGGGTCCATTTTAAGAATTTCTACAGTTATAACAACACGGGGACCTATTCGGGCATTATTTTTAGCCATGAAATTTTACAAGTCTTTACATTCTCCCCCACTTAAAATTATTCGTCCTCGATTGAGGGTCGGGGAATCACTAGAGTAGGAAAAACACAAAATAAACCAACCCCCAAATTTTCACTAACTCCGATAATTTCTGAAAATTTTGCCAGAGTTTCCTTTAAATATAGGCCTATCCACCTGTCAGAGAGCCCCCGAAACACATGTTTAACCAATTCCACACATTACCATTCACTCCATCAACTCGCATATAATTGGGTTACCTCAACAAGTCGTATGCAATTCAATTATTCAACATGCTATACCTATTTCAGTTAACACCACAAACTGGCATATCATTTAACTATCACATGAATTGCACATAATTTAACTTACTTCAAGGAATTGTACACTACCCAAATAATCACAACATACACAAATATGGCACAACTTGAGAAGTTACAATAGTAGGGAAATTAGGGGGGAAATGGGGTGCTTTTGAAAAAATTTTACACAACATATAATTGCTTAGGAATGAAAATTTTCAAACCGTTACTGGGCTTATTCAAACAAATGGGGTTATTTCTCTTTCATTTCGTTTTCCTCTTCTCATGTGGCTTCCTCTACTTGTTGACTTCGCCATAACACTTTAACAGAAGCAATCTCTTTGTTCCTCAATCTACGTACTTGCCTATCAAGAATAACAACTGGAACCTCTTCATATGACAATCCTTCACTAATTTCAACCGTCTCAACCAGCACAATGGTGGATGGATCCCCAATCACCTTCTTCAACATGGACACATGAAACACAGGGTGCACTAATGACATTTCAGGGGGCAATTCCAGTCTATAAGCCACATGTCCTATCCTTTGAGCGGTCCGATACGGCCCGACAAACCTAGGGCTCAATTTCCCTTTCTTCCCAAACCGCATTACTCCCTTCATGGGAGGTATCCTCAAGAACAACCAATCATCTACTTGAAACTCCAAATCCCTACGACGAACGTCCGCATAGGATTTCTGGCGACTCTGAGCAGTTTTCATCCTCTCCTGAATGACTCTAACTTTTTCCATATCCTTCTGCAAGAGATCCGTCCCTAGCAATTCTGATTCACCAACTCCGGACCATCCAATCGGAGACCTACACCTTCTTCCGTACAATGCCTCAAATGGGGCCATCTGAATACTAGCGTGGAAGCTGTTATTGTAAGAAAACTCTATAAGAGGAAAGTAATCATCCCAGATACCATTGAAATCTAAAACGCAAGCTCGTAACATATCTTCAAGCTTTTAAATAGTCCTCTCTGCTTGACCGTCCGTCTGTGGGTGGAAAGCTGTGCTGAGATTTACCTGAGTACCCAAACCTTGCTGAAATTTCCTCCAAAAGTTAATTGTGAACTGGGCCCCTCAATATGAGATAATAGAAACTAGAGTGCCATGGATTATGACTATTTCCTTTATATACAACTGAGCGTACTGTTTTGCAGTATCGGTGGACTTGACTGGCAATAAGTGAGCTGATTTCGTGAGTCGATCCACTATCACCTAAATTGAGTCGAACTTGCGCTGAGTGCGGGGTAACCCTACCAGAAAGTCCTCATTGGTCATCTCCTATTTCCACATTGGTATTTCCATAAGATGCGTCAACCCACCGGGCCTCTGATGCTCGGCCTTCACTTGCTGAAAATTTGGACACCTATTCCACAAAGTCCGCCACACCCCTCTTCATAGCATTCCACCAATAAATCTCTTTGATATCATGATACATCTTCGTAGAACCTGGGTGTACTGAATACCTGGATTTGTGAGACTCTACCATTACCCTTTCCCGAAGATCATCCAGGTCCGGAACACATAGCCTCCCTTGGCACCACAAAAAACGGTCATCATTGCCGAGAAAAAATGATGAGGTCTTGTGATTCAGGATTGCCTCTCTCAATTATACCAATTCTGGATCTCTGAATTGCTTTTCCTTGACTTCCGTTACAAGTGAAGATTCTGCTTCATTACGCACCACGACATCCCCTTCGTATGAGGTGGAAAGAAAGACCCTCAGACTAGCCAACTGATAAACCTCCTGAGCCAAAGACTTCTAATCTGCTTCCAAATGAGCCAAGCTACCCATGGACTTTAGACTAAGGGCGTCGGCCACTACATTCGCTTTCCCCGGATGGTACAAAGTATTCATATCATAATCCTTGAGCAACTCCAATCATCTTCGCTGCCTTAAGTTTAACTCCTTCTGCTTGAATAAGTATTGAATACTCTTGTTGTCTGTGAACACATACACATAGACCCCATAATGATAATGCCGTCAGATCTTCAGTGCAAACACAATCGTTGCGAGCTCCAAATTATGCGTCGGATAATTCTTCTCGTGATTCTTAAGTTTCCTAGAAGCATACACTATAACCTTCACACACTGCATCAACACACACCCCAAACCAACCGTTGAAGCATCACAATAAACCACAAATCTCTCTGTAACTTCTAGCAAGGTCAACACCGGAGCCAAAGTCAATCTCAATTTCAATTCCTGAAAACTCTTTTCACAAACATCGGACCACTGGAACTTTACTGCCTTGTGCGTCAACTTAGCTAGTGAGGAGGCAAGAGTGGAGAATCCCTCCACAAATCTTTGATAGCTCTATTGGGGTCGTCGGTCTAGGCCAATCCTTTACTGCTGTGATATTTTGGGGATCAACCTGAATCCCTTCCCTGGAAACAACATGGCCCAAAAAGGTGACCAATTCTAGCCGAAACTCACATTTTGAAAACTTCGCATACAACTGGTTCTAATGAAGGGTCTGCAGAACTGTCCTGAGGTGATTAGCATGATCTTCCTGACTCCGCAAATAAACAAGGATGTCGTCAATGAAGAAAATCACGAAGGAGTCAAGAAACGGCATGAAATCCCGATTCATAAGATCCATAAAAGCTACTGGGGCATTGTATTGCCCAAAAGACATTACCAGAAATTTGAAGTTCCCATAACGGGTCCTGAATACGGTCTTAGGAGTATCTTTCTCCCTGATCTTCAACTGGTGATACCCGGACCGTAAATCAATCTTTGAGAAGAACCTAGCACCTTGCAACTGGTCGAACAAATCATCTATCTGAGGCAATGGATATTTGTTTTTGATAGTGACCTTGTTCAGATGCCGATAATCAATACACATCCGAAGTGATCCATCTTTCTTCCTGATAAAAAGAACCGGTGCGCCTCAAGGCGTCACACTTGGCCGAATTAAACCCTTTTCGAATAAATCTTTCAATTGTTCTTTCAACTCTCTCAGTTCTGTTGGCGCCATCCTGTAGAGTGGAATATATATTGGATGCGTATCTGGCAATACATCAATCCCAAATTTAATGTCTCTATCTAGCGGAATTCCAGGAAGCTCATCGGGAAATACTTCTAGATACTCATTCACAACCGGCACAGACTCGAGAGTAGGCATCTCTGAAGTGATGTCCGCAACCAGGACCAAATGGTAGATACACCCTTTCCTAATCATTTTTGAGGCCTTGAGGTAGGAAATAAACCTACTCCTCGGCACAACATCATTCCCATTCCATTCGATAACGGGTTTGTTAGGAAACTCGAGCCTCATAATTCTGGTTCGGCAATCAAGTTTAGCAAAGAACGAGTAAAGCCAATCCATTCCCATGATAACATCAAAATCCACCATTCATAGCTCAATAAGATCGGTCGTGGTATCCCGATCACACACCATGAAAACACAATTCTTATAGACTCGCGCAACCATAATAAAATCACCAACCCAAGTCGACACAGAGAACGGCTCATGAAGTTGTTCGGGTTCTATCCCAAAACTTGAAGAAGTAAATGGAGTAACATATGACAAGGAAGGCACAGGATCAATAAGAGTATAAACATCATGCACTTGGATAGTCAGAATACCTGTGACGATATCTGGGGAAACCTCCGCACTCTGGCGACAACTCAAAGCATAGAATGGACTGGGTCCCCCTCGACCCCGTGTTCCACCACTAGCTGCATCGCGCCCTGCTGGAGTTGGAGGGCGTGCTGAAGATGTAGCGGCTGAAGAACTGGATGGCTGAGCAGTACCCCTACCCGCGCCTTGACTAGGTGCGCGGCAGTCTCGCTGGATATCGCCTGTCTCTACGCATCTATAACACGTCAGTATATCCNAAACCCCCCCCCCCCCCACTTAGAGAATGGGGCCCTCCACTGCTGTTGGAACCTTCAACCTGAACGACCTGACTGATGGAACTTCCTGCTATCTGAACCTGGTCCAAAGCGACCTCCCTACTGATAATTGTGCCCTAATGATGGGGAACTAGCTGAAGACTGAGCATAGGAATGGGATGGCCCTGATGACCCTCTCCCAAGGACTGATCTCCCACCTGCAACTGGACTCCCAGGGTTTCCCGCTGACCGGGCCCTACTACCACTCTCTCTCTCTCCATCCTTATCTTCAACTTTCGAGCTTTTGTATCCTGGGAGAATCCCATGATCTTCCCATAATTCATATCTGAAAGCAAGGCAGCTATAGCAGCTTCATTAACAACCAAGGGACCAAGGCCCTGACAAGTCGTCGAACTCTGGCCTCCATAATCGGCATCATGTGGATGGGATATTTGGACAGGTGCACGAACTCCATGTGGTACTCCCACACACTCATGTTGCCCTGCTTAAGGACATCAAACTACGCAGCACGGGCTACCATTGTCTTGGCATGCAAGAAATGATCTATGAAGGCATCAACCAACTCATTCCACTTTGCCGGAGGGCTCCCCTCCCCATGGGAACCCTCCCACATCTCAAACCACGAATATGCCGCTCCCTTTAGCCTATAGGAAGCCAACTCAACCCCCTCTGTCTCTGTAGCCTTAATAACCCGGAGAGTCTTGTACATTTCATCTATAAAGTCCTGAAGATCTGCCTCTGGTCGGTGCCTGTGAACTCTGGACGGGCTAACCGCACAAACTGGTTGACTCTGGAACCTGAAGAATACCCTTGCTCGCTAGAGGATGCAGGGGCAGCATGAGATCTTTAGGCCGGGAGGCCACTTGTTCAGTCAACATCTGAATAGCTCCCCTGAGGTCCCCATCAAAAATACCGGGACCAGAAGCTGGGGCTGATGAGGGATCAGGAACGTCAGCGGCAGGGATTTGAGCACCCTCCGCTGGAGTAGGAACAGGATTAGTCTGGCCTGGAGTGAAGGAGTCGGGCTGGTTTGTCATCGGGGAATCATTCACACCCGAACCACCAGCTGTAGAATTTGTGGCCACTCCTGGGGTGGCATTGGCCTCTGGGCCAAGTCGAGCTCTCTTCTTGGGTGCCATTTACTGAAAATTGCAACAATGCACGAGTTAGATAAAGATCTTTTCACCTTCCACTTCATCGCACGATACATGGTAACAATGAAAGGGTATTTTCCTAAATATCCATGCAGCCCCCTAATTATAGATGTGGTCGACAACACACCGATAAGAAGGGCTCTGCTAGACACGGCTCCGAGATATCCTAGGACACTTTAAAACCCGGGCTCTGATACCAAGTTTGTCACGCCCCAAAACCGAGGAACAAGACTGGCGCCCAACCAGATGATCTCGATCAAGCGGACTTGGATTGCTTTTCCTGCCCAACGCGTTACCCCGTGTTTACAATATACATTATTATTTTACATGAATTAGCAATTTAGAGTTTAAGCATGAATTTACTATTTGAGTTCATTTCATCCTTTATCCTTTCAACATTTGGTAATCACAAAACATAAAATAATTCCGATTCGAACCACGATTACTAGTAAACACATATACTGCCCAAAATACATATATGTACGACCCACATATTGTCTATGAAGCCTCTAATAGTACTAAGGGTTTACACAATACTTGCCGGCAACAAGGCCCCAGCTATACCTTAAAAGACATAAAAAATACAAAAGAGATGAGATAGACTACACACGACCCCGAGGGGAAATGGCGCTCACCGGATCTGCTGAAGAAACGGAAGGGAGGAACCACTATCGGCGATCTGAGCTACCTGCTGTGGAACCACCTACATCCATATAAAATATGTGGCACCCCCGGCAAAAAGGACGTTAGTACCTTTGAATAGTACTAGTATGTATGAACAAAGTTTATTCTAAGTAAAATCAAACAGTACCCAATTGGAAGACAGTTAGGGTAACCACACAAGTACCACACAGATATACAGAAAATCACAAATGAATATTCCATAGTTACTCATTTCAATTGTTCAACTGTTGCAGCGTGCAACCCGATCCCACCGTACATTCACATTTCTCCCTTATTACCTCTCCACCCTTATTACTTCGTATTGCGGCGTGCAACCCGATCCCACCGTACAATCACATTTCACCATTATTACATCTCCACCCTTATTACTTCGTGTTGCAGCGCGCAACCCGATCCTACCGTACATTCATATTCGATAGCAACAATAACCAACAATTATATCACATGGATTTTCACCATCAAGAACATAAGTTCATATCAAACAACAACTATATGAAGTCAAGGAACAATAATCCTTACCAAACAGTAATTCATATATGGTGTTACCATCATTGCTTAACTCAATTAAATCAATCCACAATTTCTTTTCATCATTTGTCACACTCGGCCCTTAGCAATTAGATACCTTCCCACATTAGGGTACATTAACATTCTTTCATTTAGTAGCACATACTTCCATATTGACATATTCAAACATTTAACGAACCTTACACATGATAGGATAAGCACAAATAATCACCCTTCATAATCGCAATTAGCATGGTAATCGAATAAGAAATTCAGAGAACGAAATCTTACACCTCGACACAGCAGGACAATCAATTAACATATGCTCAAGCAAGAATTTCATACCGAGTGCTCGGACACCAACAGGATGACTCTACACAGATTAAAGTTATCCATATATACCTTGAATCGGAATCCCCCTTTAATTTTTTATCACAAATCACCAGATCGTGTAGCACAGTCAATCTATTCCACAATGTGATAGGAACCATAAACATAACTCGAACTCATTTAGGCATTTTATTGAATGCTATGTGACCCCTTAGATTACTAACCCCCTTTTTGTGAATAATTACCCAAACTCATTTCTCTTTAGTAGATTAGGGAGTTTAACTTACATGCATTCGAGGTATGGACTTTTACCTCTTAGAGTGAAGAAGATGACAATTACTCAATAACTTCCAGGCCCGAGTGATAGTGAAGAATCAATTTTGGGTGAAGATGGAACCTTCTCTCTCAAGAACCCTCCCTTCCCTCTCTCTATTTTGTTCATAAAATCGTTAAAATGAAAGGGGGTAAGCTTTTTAATGGACTGGGGGTCGGGTATAAAATTTGAATTTTAAAAGTCTCGAAGCAAAAATGTGGTCAAGAATGCGATCGCATTCCTGTTATGCGTTCCACATTCCTTTCGCATAAATAGGCCCTCAAATGGGCCAAAAAAGAAACCGGACTACCCAGGTATGCGACCACTATGCGGTCCACATACCTGGAGGTGCAAGAATGCGACAGTTATGCGGTCCACATTCCCAAAATGTGATTTCAACTTGGACCGCATAGTTGTCCTCAAATTGGACAGCAGATTGTCCATGTATGCGACCACTATGCGGTTCGCATACCTGTTATGCGATCGCATAGTGCGTCGCATAACAGCGCAATTCTGGAAAATTTTATCTTTTAAGTCCTGGGGTACTTTTTACTCAAAAAGGGTCCGTTTTAAGAATTTCTACAGTTATTACAACACGGGGACCTATTTGGGCATTATTTTTAACAATGAAATTTTACGGGACTTTTCAGCTCGTCAGGAAAAATCAGTGATGGCTTTATGCCTTTGCCCATACTATTTATGCCCAAAAATGTTTTTCATATAACGGGGAAACTGTAACTAATTTTTCGACCTTTTATTTTCTTTGCTTTGACAAAATTAGACTTAATGGGACTCAAAAGGCAGTGTGAAATAAAACAAGAAGGTGAAATAATAGGTATTACAACTTAATCAAGAAGCGTCCCTTTTAGGGGGAAAAATAAGAAAGAACTTATCTGGAGGAATATGCTGACTTCAATGAACATGACATGCGCTTTGGAATGGATGACCGATCTCTCTGACACATCTAATTCTGGAAATCTCTTGTAAGCTTTACTTTTAAACTGAGTTCTTTATCTTAACCATGCTTGTGTTGGGATATAAGATGCTTTTAATCGATCAACGATGCCCTTTGTGTGTTTTCACCAATTGACCTCTCTCATTTGCGTTTCTCTCAACTCACCATTTCCTTATAGAGCCCGTGAGAGTTATCACCAATAAGACTCTCTCGTTTATTTTTCTCTCATTACAATGGCTGAGGCATTACCCGTAATATACTGACTTAGCATTCTCAAAAGTTGATCAGAAAGTCTTAGCAAGGAAAGGTAAAAAGAGCTATTCAACTGAATTACAACTTTTGGAACCATTTTGATGGAACAACCATCAAAACTAAAATAAAATCAAGCCCCAGTTTCATTAAATATTGGGAAATGTGGATTTTTGTTTTGGTGTTACCGAACCCCAGAGTGAGGCTGCCTACATATCCTTTCGGTATCAGGTCGGACGTAGTTCAACTAACATGAACTTGTTTTGATAATTTTTTTATTTTATTTTTATTTTTTTCTTTTAAAATTTTTTTTTTTTTGATTAAGTAAATTCGTTCCAAAAGAGGGAAAAATAAAGAAATATAAACAAGTCTTCAAAGGGCTAACTAGGGTTGACTAGTGTTTGGGTAACGAGAATGATAGCCTTTCGCCATCCCAACCTGAGAATGCTAAGTATAAAAATACCCCCACAGAGGCATGTCAAACATAGTATCTCTTGACTGCATCTATATTGATGGATATATTTGTCACCTTTCCTTCTATATCTGCCAAGTGTAGAGCTCTTTTTGACAATAATTTTTTGACGAGGTAATGACCTTGCCAATTTGGGGGGGGGGAGGGGGAATTTCCTTTTGCTTCTTCCTGGTGCAGAAAGATACATTTCAAAACAAGTTTTCCTACCTAAAATTGTCTTGGGTGCACTTTCTTATTGTAAGCGCGTGCCATTATCTGTTGGTATAACTGACCAAAACAAACTGCCGCCAAATGCTTTTCATCAATTAAACTCAATTGTTCCAATCGGAACTTGACCCAGTCAGTGTCTTCGATCCCTGCTTCAACAATATGATTCGGAGAGAGGGAATCTCCACTTCAGCAGGTATGACCGCTTCAGTGCCATAAACCAATAAGTAGTGCGTTACGCCAGCTGATGTACGGACAGTTGTCCAGTAGCACAAAAGAACAAAGGGCAGTTTCTCATGCCATCGTCTAGACCATTGCACCATCTTCCTGAATCTTCTTGATGTTCTTATTCGCATCTTCAATAGCTCCATTAGCTTTTGGACAGTAAGGAGTAGAGTTGCGATGCTCAATTTTAAATTGTTCACATACCTCCTTCATCATATGACTATTCAAATTAGCAGCATTATCCGTGATAATGATTTTTGGAATACTGAAATGACAGATGATGTTGGAATGCAAAAATCTACTACTGCTTTCAATGTAATAGCTTCCACCCATTTGGTGAAGTAATCAATTGCAACCAAGATAAATCTATGCCCATTTGAAGCTTTTGGCTCGATTGTCCAAATGACGTCCATTCCCTAAGAACCTAAAGGCCAAGGAGCCGACATAGGGTATAACTAAGAAGGAGGCGAGTGAATCAAATCATTGTGAATCTGACACTTGTGGCACTTGCGAACAAAACGAAAGCAATCTCGTTCCGTAGTAAGCAAATAATATCCTGTCCGAAGGATTTTCTTTGCTAGAACATATACATTCATGTGCGGACCACAAACTCCCGAATGCAACTTATTCATAATCATTTCAGCTTCTTTGGCATCCACACATCTCAACAAATTCAAATCTGGAGTTCTTTTGTATAGGATTTCCCCACTCAAAAAGAAACCATTAGAGAGTCGCCTAATAGTTCTCTTTTGATCCCTATTAGCATGTTCCTGATATTCTCTTGTTTTCAGATATTGTTTAATATCACGGTACCATGGTTCACCATCTAGTTCTGCTTCAATTGTATTTTAATAACCATGTTGATCCAGAATTTGAATTTCTAATGGGTCAATGTAAGTATTACCCGTATATGGAAGCATTGAGGCCAAGGCGGCCAAGGCATCAGCTAATTCATTGTGAAACCTGGGAATGTACCTGAACTCGATGGACTTGAATCTTTTGCTAAGATCTTCCACAGATTCTCTATATGGAATGAGCTTGATGTCTCGAGTCTCCCAATCACATTGAGCATTCCGAATAAGAAAATCGGAATCTCCCATCAACAACAGTTCATGCACATTTAGGTTTATTTCCATGTTCAGACCCATGATGCAAGCTTCATATATTGTCGTGTTGTTTGTACAGAAGAAACGAAGTCGGGCCGTGACAGGGTAATGTTGCCCAGTAAGTGATACAAGAATTTCCCCAATTCCTACGCCTTTGATGTTGACAGCCCCATCAAAGTATAGTTTCCAAATTTGACTGCCATCTTGGACTACTTCTTCAACTAAATTAACCTCTTCATATGGGAAGTATGTGTTAAAACATTCATATTCATCATCAACCGAGTTTTCTGCCAGATGATCAGCTAAAGCTTGTGCCTTCATGGCAGTGCGAGTGACACAAACAATATCAAACTCTATGAGCAAGATTTGCCACTTTGCCAATATGCTAGTTGGCATTGGCTTTTGAAAGATGTACTTCAAGAGATCCATTCGGGATATGAGGTAAGTTGTATAGGCTAAAAGATAATGCCTAAGCTTTTGGGCGACCCAGGTTAAGCTGCAAGATGTCCTTTCCAAAAGAGTGTATTTTGGCCTCATAAGTGGTGAAATTTTTGCTCAAATAATATATTGCTCGTTCCTTTTTATCTGTGGCATCATGTTGACCCAGAACACAGCCAAAGGAACTATCCAATACTATCAGATACAAAAATAGAGGCCTGCCAGGTTCCGGTGGGACCAAAACAGGGAGATTTGACAAATACTCCTTGATCGTATCAAAAGCTTCTTGGTACTCATATGTCCACTTGATAGCGGCGTTCTTTTTCAACAACTTAAAAATGGGCTCACATATGGTTGTAAGTTACGCAATGAACCTGCTGATGTCGTTTAACCTCCCGAGTAAACTCATGACTTCTGTTTTGTTCTTCGGGGAGGCAGCTCTCGAATGGTCTTTATATTGGAGGGATCCAACTCAATGCCTCGTCGGCTAACTATAAAACCCAAAATCTTCCCAGAAGGAACTCCAAATGCACATTTGGCTGGATTGAGTTTGAGATTATACCTTTGTAGCCTTTCAAAGAACTTTTTCAACTCTTACACATGATCGACTTGTGTTCTGGACTTAATGATCACATCATCAACATACAANCACGTGGTCATCTTGTGTTCTGGATTTAATGATCACATCATCAACATACACTTCAATCTCTTTGTGCATCATATCATGGAATATGGTAGTCATGGCCCTCATGTAAGTTGCCCCTGCATTTTTCAAACCAAATGGATGACCCTATAACAATAAGCTCCCCATGGAGTGGTGAAGGCATTATTTTCTGCATCTTCTTCATCCATCAAAATTTGGTAATATCCGGCATAGCCATCCACAAAAGATTGGATCTCGTGTTTAGCACAATTATCAACAAGGATATGAATGTTGGGTAAGGGAAAGTTGTCATTTGGACTTGCTTTGTATAAATCCATATAGTCAACACAAACTCTGATTTTCTCATCCTTCTTTGGCACCGGCACAACATTTTCTAACCATGTAATGTATCGGACGACCCTGATCACATTTGCACTTAGTTGCTTCATGATTTCTTTTTTAATCTTATCACTCATGTATGTCTTAAACTTCCTTTGTTTTTGCTGGATTGGTGGAAAACTAGGATATGTGGGAAGCTTATGAACCACTAAATTGGCACTTAAACCCGGCATGTCATCATACCACCAAGAAAATACATCTTTGTACTCGAACAAAACTTGAATTATGGCATCTCTCGTGTTTCGTTCAGTATGAATGCTTATTTTTGTTTCTCTGGTTTCTTCAGGACTTCCCAGGTTAATTGCCTCAGTTTCATTTAAGTTAGGCTTAGGCTTATTCTCAAATTGATTCAATTCCCTTTTTATTTCCTTAAAAGCCTCATCTTTATCATACTCTACTTCTTGAATAATTATTTCGAGATTAGACAACCTTTTTAAGATCTGGGCTTGAATTCCGCGTGCATGTCATGTTTTTAAAAGCAAGCATTAACTAAACTGAAAATGATGAGAAATTACCAAAATTAGGGAAATGAAAACACAGAATTTTACTATGAAACTGGAACTTCATTTCATTGAATTTGAAAGGATAGAAGGATTAACATCAAATCAAAGCAGTTAAACTAAAATATCTGTATTACAACCTTTAAAATAATCCAAATACATAAAAAGCAGCAAAACATACTACCAAGACTCCTTCCTGATAGGAAGAGGAGTTGCTTCCCAATTGTTGAGCGAGGTATCTGGACCAATCAGCTGAACACTTTCACGGCTAGGGCCCTCACCAACTTTAACCATATTGATCTTGTATAACATATCCTTGAAACCCTGGAAAACTTCATCAATGTCATCATGAGTAGAAGGATTTTGGGCTTCTTCAAATTGTGGCTTGACAAAAGAGTAGGCAATGTGAGGGATTGGTTTGGACAAATTCCAATTTGCGGGCCTTGGATCTGTCTATGTCCGCTGACGTTGGTTTAAAATCCAAACCAAAGGTATCTTTCTTACAAAAATGGAGCAATAGGGTTCACAATTCCCTACCAAGAGGATCCTAATCCTCTTTCCTGGTTCATAGCCGTTCCTCATCATCAGCGAAGCTACCATCATAGATGTTGCTAACATACGGGGATGCATAATTGGTTTTCTTTCTTCCACTTGGTCAACCTCAAATGCTTGATATATGAGGGATTCACATCTTTCCCTAGCCTCGATACATGGAATGGACGGGACTTTATAGACGGATGAGTCGTCCTCCCCATGAACAAAAATTTCTTTCCTATCATACTCGAATTTGACCATTTGATGTAGTATGGATGGTACAGCTCTAGGAATATGGATCCACGGCCTTCCTAGAAGAAAATTATAGGAAATTTTAATATCCAACACTTGAAAGAAAATATCAACCGAGCCGATTGTCATGGTGAGTTCAATTTCCCCAATAGTGTCTCTTCTTGAACCATCAAAAGCTCTGATGTTGACATTACTAGTTCAAATTCTGTTAGTGTCAATGTTTAGCTGTTGTGGAGTAGAAAGAGGGAATACATATACACTTGAGCCTCCATCAATCATGACTCCTTTCACGTAATTCCCTTCGCATTTGACCATAAGATGCAAAGCTCTATTGTGCCCAGCCGCTTCCTCGAGAAAATCATCATCGCTGAAAGTAATTCTATTTACTTCAAAGAATCTTTCAGCCATTTTTTCTAGTTGATTCACCGTTGTCTTTTCTGAGACATATGCCTCGTTCAGAATTTTGATCAGCACACGGCGATGCTCTTCCGAGTGCAAAAGCAAAGATAACAAAGATATCTGAGCAGGGGTTTTCCTTAGTTGTTCACTGATTGAGTAGTCTTGCTTTTTCATCTTCTTAAGGAATTCCTCCTCATCTTTTTCTGCAACGGGTTCTTTCACTGGCAAGTGACTTTCCCTGGATTGCTTAGCTTTTCTCAATTCCTCTGGTGAATAGCACCTTCCAGAGCGGTTCAAGACCCACATTTCATCTGCTTCTTCAACTATCTTTTTTCCTTTGTATGTCATGAAAGTCTTCTTATAATTTCGGGGAACAGCTTTTGTGTTTGTCATTGGGAGCTGTGCAACAGGTCGGATCACAACTGGCTTTGTTATATTTCTCGAACCATTATTCGGAATGATCTTTTGAATGCCCCCAAGGATGTAAAAAAAATTTCCCACCCAATTGAACCTCAACCTTTTTTGTTCTTCCAGGGACATAGAGAATCATTTTTTCAGAACCTGCCAAGTTCAAACTAGAACTCGCACCTTTCATAATCAACGGTGCCAATTGCGGCAGACCCACTATCACTTTTGATTCTTGCCCTATGGTTGCAACAGCCATCTCTGTCTTACCAGACTACTTATAATCCCGTTCATCACAAATCATCCCAATAAAATGTGTATTATCATGAGCTAGGGGCGAATTATTTGTGATATTAGGAGTATCCTCATTGTTTGTTACCACAATAGTCTTTGCTTCAATCAAATTTTCAATGGCTTTCTTTAATGTCCAACAGTTTTTTGTCCTATGACCTTGGGTGTTAGAATGATACTCACATCTTGCATTTGGGTCAAAACCTTTTGAATTTGGATTCACATAATGCTGCATGACAGGTTCAATCAACTTCAATTGCATCAACTTTCAAAATAGGCTTGTATACGATTCTCCAATTAGGGTGAACTCTTTCTTTGGCTCCTCCTCTCTCACATATCCTTGTCGGTGATGAGGATTATATGATGCCTTAAAATTCAGGCGAAGTTGACGAGAATCGTGTGGAAGCGGTGCCCTCCATTGTTGGTGATTGGGACGCCTAGCATAAGCCTGAGCATTAAACACTGTGTATTTTTGCAGGGGAACTGAGTACCGGGGACCCTGAGGTGGATAGTAATGTTGAGAAGAATTGGATTGTCCTTGTTAGAATTGCAAATAAGAAGGAACTATTCCTCTCTGAACTCCCTCGAACCTAGATGCCATCATGGATCCTTCCTATTTGTTTTTCCGATTTCTGAAACTGCTTGACCCGCTTTGAATTGCTTGCGTGTCGCCTTAAGGGCTACCTGACTCACAATTATGCCCGATTTCATGCCATTCTCAACTATTTCACCAATCTTAATTGCCTCAGCGAAAGGCTTACTAATGGCGTTCAACATGTAATGGAGGTAATCATGATCCTGAGCGTGGAGAAAATAGTCAATCATTTCTGCCTCTTTCATTGGTGGTTTGACCCTAGAAGCCCGCTCTCTCCACTTGATTGCATATTCTCTGAAGCTTTCTGTTGGTTTCTTATTTATGTTGACAAGAGAGGAGCGCTATCGAACTATATCAATACTGTACTGAAACTATTGGACAAAATCATGAGTCATGTTGTTCCAAACGTGCCAGTCACGCCCCGAAATCCCACCATCGGGTTGTGATGGCGTCTAACGTTGACCCGCTATACAAGCCAACGTGTACGGTTAAAATAACATGATGACACCAAATTAACAGAATAAGCTAAAAATAGCTCACAACTTAACATCGGAAATAAATAAAGTTTCAAAACTAAGTAAAGACAACATAATACAACGTCACAATAATTACCCAAAACCTGGAGTCACAAACTCACGAACTGTCTATAGGGGTGCTAAATACAAAGTCTGAAAGGAAATACATGAATGTCTCTGAAAATTAGAGGAAAAACAAGACAGAAATGAAGAACTAGGGATAGGAGAGACGCCAAGTCTCACGAACGCTAGCGGGTATACCTTGAAGCCTCTATGGTGATCTGAAGGAAACTCCCAGTAGTGATGTCCACTGGGTCCAGCGGCGTAATATGCACAACATAAAGAAGTTCGGGTGTAGCATTAGTACAACTGACCCCATGTACTGAGTAAGTACCAAGCCTAACCTCGGCGAAGTAGTGACGAGGCTAGGACACAACAAAAAAATGTACCGGTGCAGTTCAATAGTATGGTAGAAGCTAAACAAGAATACAATTACGGGGAAGAACATGCTGGGGGTAAGAGATAGCAATTACTGAAATGACATAAATGAAAATAACAGTCTAAAATATCCAAAAATAATAACGGGAATTGACAACATAAATTAAACAGTGAAAAGAAACGGCACGGCATGTCCCCTCGTGCATAATAATATAAAATATGGCACAGCATGTCCCCTCATGCATAAACAACATAAACATGGCACGGAATGTCCCCTCGTGCATAAAACATCACAATCACGGCACGGAATGTCCCCTCGTGCATAACAATATAAAATATGGCACAGAATGTCCCCTTATGCATAACAACATAAAATATGCCACGGTCTCAGCTATAACAAATCATTTCAAATATATCCTTTACAACTGGGTTCTCAATCGAACCGATACATCATGAGTTCATCAACCAGAGTTTTCAACATTAATCAACCTCCAAGTAGAGACAAGTGCATATTATAACGAACATGGAAGTAATAATAAGGTTTTTATCGGAAATAGACTCATGGGCATGCTTGACACACAATGCATAGGTACTAGTCACCTCACATATGCATTGAACATGATAAACACTTAACACATATCATACAATACCTATTCCCTCACCAAACTTAGGCAAAAACTTACCTCGGGTCCAAAAATAACAATCAAGCCTCTAACACCGCCTTTCCTTTTGAATTCAACTCCGGAACAACAATATCTAGACATAATTAACTTAAGTATATCTATAATGACTCAATAAATCGATCCCATAGCCTAATTATCCATTTCCTAGCATTCTTCCAAAAATACCAAAATTTGACCCCGGGCCCGCTCGCTCGAATTCCAATAATTCTTGAAGGAACACTCACCCAAAGCCTAAGAATCATTAATATACAATTCTTACTTGATTTCATGGCCAATTCACAGAAAATTCTCAAATGATTACAAGTTCTAGGTTACTACCCAAATTCTTGATTTTTGCACTAATTTATGTAGTTAATTAAGCTAGAATCCATGCATGAAGCTAATTTTTTAGTAGAGTTCACTCACCTTAGAAGACCAGGTCGTTAGCCCTTAGCAATGGAGGAAAATCGGCCAACGAAGAAGAAAGAAAATGAGAAAAATAGGTTTAAAACCCGTATATAAAACACACTGCCTGCATAGTGATTCCACACCTGCGGTCCTGCGATCCCGCACCTGCGAGAAAAATCTCGCGCCTGCGAAAATGGGCTGGGGAGCCTGAGCCCGTGCCTGTGGAGTGGAGACTGCACCTGCGGCTCCGCTCCTGCGGAATGTTTTCCGCACTCGCGATAATTGGCCAGGCCATTGGGTAATCGCACCTGCGATGCTGGGGACCACAGGAGCGGTCCCGCACCTGCGACTAGGCAACCGCACCTGCGGCCACACCTGAATAAGTGCACCAGCAGCTGTGTTTGCTGGTTTTTAGTCCCGTTAGTGCCCGGAAGGCACCTGGGCCCACCCGAGCCCTAGTCCAAATATACCAACGAGTCCCAAATGATAAAACAGACTCACTCGAGCCTTTGGAACACCCAAAACAATGCTAAAACTCAAAATCACACCCCCAAACCCCAAGAACCAAACTTAGGAACTTTAAGTTCTAGACTTCGCTAAGAACGTGCCGAACTGACCTATACTACTCGGAATGACACCAAATATACACACTACTACCAAAATTATCCTACGAACTTATTCGACTAATTAAACCACTAAAACAACATCAAAACAATGAATTAAGCTCAAAAATCCATAGAATTTTCTCAAACTTCATAAACTTCTAAATTCTCCAATTTTGATCTGAAACACGTCAAACCAAGTCCGTTTTACATCAAATTTCACAGATAACTCGCATAACATATATTAAACTTGTTCCGAGCTCCGAAACCATAATACGGGACCGGTAATGTAGATTTTACATCAAAGTTCATTTTCAAAAGTCTTTCTTATTTTTAGAAAATAATTTTCTTTAAACATTCATTTCTCGGGCTTGGGACCTCGGAATTCGATTCCGGGCATACACCCAGGTCCCATATTTTCCTACAAACCCTCCGGGACCGTCAAATCACGCGTCCAAGTCCGTTTACCAAAAATGTTGACCAAAGTCAACTTTGTTCCATTAATTATCATAATTTCAACAGTTCAACACATTTTCACACAAAAGTTTCCCGGCTACGCGCTCGGGTTGTGCATGCACGTCGAGGTGAGATTAACGGAGGCCTTCAGGGCCTCAAAACACAGTTTCTGCTAAATTACACGAGATGACCTTTTTGGGTCATCACAATCTCCATCTCTAAAACAATTATTCGTCCTCGAACGAACATAAAAAAGTACCTGAATCGGGGAAAAGGTGGGGATAACGGCTCCGCGTATCGGTCTCGGACTACCAAGTAGCTGCCTCAACAGGCTGTACTCTCCACTGAACACGAACCGAAGGATAACTCTTCGATCTCAATTGTCGCACCTGCCGATCTAATATGGCCACCGGCTCATCCTCATAAGACAGATCCTTGTCCAAATGGACACCACTGAAGTCAAGTACATGAGATGGGTCCGCAATATACCTACGGAGCATAAACATGTGAAATACTGGATGCACGACTGACAAAATAGGTGGCAAGGCAAGTCTGTGGACCACCTCCCCTACCTTGTCCAGAATCTCAAAGGGACCAATGTACCTAGGGCTCAACTTGCCCTTCTTCCCGAATCTCATCACGCCCTTCATAGGCGACACCCGAAGAAATACCCGGTCACCTATCATAAATGCCAAATCTCAAACTCTGCGATCCGCATAACTCTTCTGCCGGGACTGAGTTGTACGAAGTCTATTCTGAATGATCTTCACCTTGTCTAAGGCATCCTGGGATAACTCAGAACCCAACAATCTAGCCTCTCCTGGCTCAAACCATCCGATTGGAGACCGACATCGTCTACCATACAACGCCTCATACAGAGCCATCTGAATGCTCGACTGATAGTTGTTGTTGTAGGCAAACCCAGCTAAAGGTAAGAACTGGTCCCATGAACCACCAAAGTCAATAACACAAGCTCGCAACATATCCTCCAAAATCTGAATAGTACGCTCGGACTGCCCATCCGTCTGAGGATGAAATGCGGTGTTCAAATCAATCTGGGTGCCCAACTCTCGCTGAAATACTCTCCAGAAATTGGAGGTAAACTGAGTATCTCGGTCTGATAAATAGATATGGGCACACCATGCAGTCTAACAATCTCTCTCATATAGATCCTTGCCAACTTCTCTACTGAATACGAAACTGATACTGGAATGAAGTGCGCTGACTTGGTCAGCCTATCCACGACGACCCATACTGCATCACACATCCTCTGAGTCCATGGTGATACGCTCCCACTTCCACTCGTGAAGCTGAATATGCTGCATCAAACCACCGGGTCTCTGGTGCTCGTACATAACCTGCTGACAATTCAAACACCGAGCTACATAAGCTACAATATCCTTCTTCATTTTACACCACCAATAATGCTTCCGCAAGTCCTGGTACATCTTTGCGGCGCCCGGATGAATAGAATACCTAGAACTATGGGCCTCATGTAGTATCAGCTCATGAATGCCATCGACATCGGGTAGACAAATACGACCCTGCATCTTCAGTACTCTCTCAGCATCAACCATAACCTGCTTGGCATCTCCGTGCCTGAATCTATCTCTAATAACACAAAGATGGCGATCATCATAGTGACTGGCCCAAATACGGTCATATAATGAAGAACGGGCCACGGTATGGGCCAAAACACTGCCAGTCTCGGAAACCTCCAATCTCACAAATCGGTTGGCTAATGCCTAAACATCCAAATCAAGAGGTCGCTATCTGACTGATAAATAGGCAAGACTACCCATACTAGCTGAATTTCGGCTCAAAGTATCGTCCACCACATTGGCCTTCCCCGGATGATAAAGAATGGTAACATCATAATCCTTCAACAACTCTAGTCATCTCCTCTGTCTCATGTTCAACTCCTTCTGTTTAAACAAATACTGCAAGCTCTTATGACCCGTGAACACCTCACATGGAAAACCATACAAGTAATGCCTCCAAATCTTCTATGCATGCACAATAGTGGCTAACTCCAAGTCATGAACTGGATAGATCTTCTCATGGACCTTCAACTGATGATAGGCTTTAACATTGCCATCCTGCATCAACACTACACCAAGACCAACCCGTGAAGCATCACAATAGACGATATACGATCCTGAACCTGTGGGCAAAACCAACATTGGTGCCGTGGTCAAGGCTGTCTTGAGCTTCTGAAAGCTTGCCTCGTACTCCTCAGACCACCTGAACTGAGCACTCTTCTGAGTGAACCTGGTCATCGGGGCTGCAATGGATGAAAAGCTCTCCACAAACCGACGATAATAACCTGCTAAGCCCAAGAAACTCCAGATCTCTGTAGCTGAGGTGGGTCTAGGACAATCTCTGTCTGCTGAAATCTTCTTGGGATCCACCTGAACACCCTCTGACGATACCACATGGCCTAGAAATGCAACTGAAATCAACCAAAACTCACACTTGGAGAATTTGGCATACAGCTGACTATCCCTCAGAGTATGGAGGACGACTCTAAGGTGCTGCTTATGCTCCTCTCGGCTGCGAGTATATCAATATATCATGAATGAAAACAATCACAAATAAGTCCAAATAAGGCCTGAACACTCGGTGCATCAACTCCATGAAAGCATCGGGGGCATTCGTCAGTACAAATGACATCACCAAGAACTCATAATGCCCATAATGAGTGCAGCGGGGGAATTCGTCAGCACAAATGACATCACCAAGAAATCATAATGCCCATAATGAGTGCGAAAAGCTGTCTTAGGGACATCAGACGCCCTAATCCTCAGCTGATTGTAACCAGATCTCAAGTCAATCTTGGAAAACACTGAAGCACCCTAAAGCTGGTCGAATAAATCATCAATCCTCGGGAAAGGATACTTGTTCTCAATGGTAACCTTATTCAACTGTCGGTAGTCAATACACATCCTCATCAAGCCATGTTTCTTCTTGACAAAAAATACCGGAGCACCCCAAGGAGAGACACTAGGCCTTATGATGCCTTTATCCAAAAAATCCTGTAACTGATCTTTCAACTCCTTCAACTCTGGCGGGGACATACGATACGGCGGAGTAGAAATAGGTTGGGTGCACTGAGCTAACTCAATACGAAAACCAATATCCCTGTCGGGTGGCATACCGGGCAGGTCAGTAGGAAAAACCTCTAGAAACTCACGAACCACGGGCACCGACTCCAGGGAAGGAACCTCGGCGCTAGAATCATGAACATAGGCCAGATAGGCCAAACAACCCTTCCCGACCATGCGCCGAGCCTTCATATAAGAAATAACTCTACCAGAAGAATGACTAGGAGTTCCCTTCCACTCCAAACGAGGCACCCCTTGCAAATCCAAGGTCACCGTCTTGGCATGACAGTCCATAATAGCATAATAGGGGATAACCAATCCATCCCCAATAACATCGAAGTCAACCATATCCAGAGGCAAAAGATCAACCTGAGTCTCCAGACCACCGATGACGACTAAGCAAGCACGGTAGACTCGATCTACCACTATAGAATCAGCCATCGGTGTAGAAACATGCACAGCAATAGTCAAGGAATCACGGGGCATACTCAAATAAGGGACAAAATATGAAGACACTTAGGAGAATGTAGAACCCAGATCAAATAACACCGAAGCCTCTCGGCTGCAAACTGAAACTGTACCTGTAATAACTGCATCAAAAGCCTCGGCATCAGGCCTGGCAGGAGAAGCATAGCACCGGGGCTGAGCCCCTCCAATTTGATCATCTCTGGGTCGACCTACTGCGACATGACCTCTACCCCTCGTTGCATGTCCTCCACCTCTATGAGTCTGACCTCTACCTCTGGCACCCCGACCGCCACCCTTAGCTAACTAAGGGGTGGGGGTGCACCTGATGCGGGAACCATGGCACGAGAACCCTGATACTGAGACCCACCAGGACCTCGGGGCAAAACCTGGAAATGTGCCCCAATCCACCGCAAGAATAACACGTCCTCTGTTGATATGGTTGGGGACTCTGGAACTGTCCCTGACGACCCTGATAACCACCCTGGAAACTCTTAAGTGGCGGTGTACTAATAGGTGTTGGGGGTGCACCAATAGAAGCTGGTGGTGCACTGTGAGCTACCTGAAGTGCCGACTGATAGGGTCTGGGAGGATGACCTCTCCCTGAAGAATCCCTGCCCCCAGATGAGGCTCCACTGAAACGATCGAAATGACGGGGCCTCTTGTCAGCCCCCTGACCACCACCTTGTGACATAATGATCTCAATCCTCCTAGCCACATTGACCGCATCCTGGAATGAAATATCAGTACCTGACTCTCTATCCATCTGAAGTCTAATAGGCTGGGCCAATCCCACAGTAAATCTCCGAACCCTCTCCGATCAATGGGAAGTATCATAAGAGCATGTCGGGCTAGAGTGATGAACCTGGTCTCGTACTGAGTGACTGTCATAGATCCATGCTGGAGACGCTCAAATTGCCTCCGAAGGTCCTCTCTCTGAGTAATGGGAAGAAACTTTCCCAAAAATACCTCTGAGAACTGAGTCCAAGTCATGGGTACAGACCCAGCTGGTCTGGCTAAGCAATAGTCTCTCCACCAACTCTTGGCTGCGCCAGATAACCAAAAAGTAGCAAAGTCAACTCTGTTGGACTCCACTATGCCCATGTTCCGAAGAACCTCATTGCAGCTGTCCAAATAATCCTGGGGATCCTCTGATGGTGAACCAGTAAAGGTAGTAGTGAATAACTTAGTGAACCTATCCAGTCTCCACTAAGCATTCATTGACATAGCTGCTCCCTCTGCTACAGGCTCTGCAATACCCGGCTGAGCTACTCCGGCTGGCTGAGGTGCCGGAGTCTGAAACTGTGGAGCCAGCTGCTCTGGTGTGCGAGTGGTAGGAGTCTGGGTACCTCCCCAGCCTAACAGATGGCTAGTGCAGTAGGAAGAAGACCCGCCTGTGCTACATTCTCCATGAGTCCGACTAGACGGACAAGAGCGTCCTGAAGCACTGGGGTAGCTATGAACCCCTCTAGGACCTGAGTTGGTCCAATTGGGACTGCCAGAACTGGGACCTCCTCGTCAGACTCGACCTGAGGGACCTCCACTAGGCTGCTACTCTTGGATGAGCCCGGCCCCGGCCTTGGCCTCTAGCACGGCCTCGTCCAAAAATACTCATGGATGAGCCCGGCCCCAAAGCCTAATTATCCATTTCCTAGCATTCTTCCAAAAATACCAAAAGTCGACTTCGGGCCCGCTCGCTCGGATTCCATTAATTCTAGAAGGGAACACTCACCCAAAGACTAAGGATAATTAATATACAATTCTTACTTGATTTCATGGCCATTTCATAGAAAATTCTCAAAACGATTACAAGTTCTAGGTTACTACCCAAATTCTTGATTTTTGCACTACTTTATGTAGTTAATTAAGCTAGAATCCATGCATGAAGTTAATTTTTTAGTAGAGTCACTCACCTTAGAAGACCAGATCGTTAGCCCTTAACAATGGAGGAAAATCGCCCAAGGAAGAAGAAAGAAAATGAGAAAATGGGTTTAAAACCCGTATATAAAACACACTGTCTGCACAGTGATTCCTCACCTGCGGCTCAGGGATCGCAGGAGCGGTCCCGCACCTGCGAGAAAAATTTCGCGACTGCCGAAATGGGCTGGGGAGCCTGGGCCCGCGCCTGCGGAGTTCAGACCGCACCTGCGGCTCCGCTCCTGCGAAATATCTTTCGCACCCGCGATATTGGCCAGGCCATTGGCTAATCGCACCTGCGATGCTGGGGACCGTAGGAGAGGTCCCTCACCTGCGACTCGGCAACCGCACCTGCGGCCACACCAGAACAGGTGCACCAGCAGCTATGTTTGCTGGTTTTTAGCCCCGTTAGGTGCCTGGAAGGCACTTGGGCCCACCCGAGCCCTAGTACTAATATACCAACAAGTCTCAAATCATAATACGGACTCGCTCGAGCCTTTGGAACACCCAAAACAATGCTAAAACTCAAAATCACACCCCCAAACCCCAAGAACCAAACATAGGAACTTTAAGTTTTCTAGACTTCGCTAAGAACGTGCCGAACTGACCTATACTACTCGGAATGACACCAAATATACACACGACTTCCAAAACCATCGTACGAACTTATTCGACTAATTAAACCACTAAAATAACATCAAAACAATGAATTAAGCTCAAAAATCCATAGAATTTTCTCAAACTTCATAAACTTTTAAATTCTCCAATTTTGATTTGAAACACGTCAAACCAAGTTCGTTTTACACCAAATTTCACAGATAACTCACATAACATATATTAAACCTGTTTTGGGCTCCGGAACCATAATACGGTCCTGATAACGCAGATTTCACATCAAAGTTCATTTTCAAAAGTCTTTCTTATTTTCAGAAAATATTTTTTTTTAACAATTCATTTCTCGGGATTGAGACCTCGGAATTCGATTTTGAGCATACACCTAGGTCCCATATTTTCCTACGGACCCTCCGGGACTGTCAAATCATGGGTCCGGGTCCATTTACCAAAAATATTGACCAAAGTCAACTTTACTCCATTAATTATCATAATTTTAACAGTTCAACACATTTCCACATAAAAGCTTCCCGCCTATGCGCTGGGGCTATGCACGCATATCGAGGTAATATTAACGGAGGCTTTCGGGGCCTCGAAACACAGTTTCTGCTAAATTACACAAGATGCCAGTGAGAGATGTCTTGATCTATGAACCATTCTGAAGAAATTCCTGTCAAAATTTCCCCAAAATAAGCCATGAGTAATTTTTCTTTGCCTTTTTCTCCCCTTAGTTGGTTACAATACCTCTTCACATGGGCAACGGGGTCACCATTCCCGTCATACTTGTCAAACTTGGGGGTCTTGAAGTCGGGTGGCAAATGGACATGGGGGAACATGCATAGATTATTAAACGAAACACTCTTGTGGCCTCCTAAACCCTGTATGTTTCTCATGGTTTGTTCCAAGCTCTTCAGTTTTCTAGTCATTTACTCTTGTTCCATATTCTTGTCGGGCTTTTCAATCTTAACTGGGAACATGTTCTGAGGAGTATGCTTGTATGAATCTAGAACCTTGAAAGTCAGTTCGGTAGAGTAATGTTGGGCATCATGAGCATTCAGTTTCTGATCATTGTTGGACTTTTGATCAAGAGTCGGCTGAGGGACAGTGAAAGTAGGGACAACGGGTACAGTAGGTGGGTCATTTCTGAGAGGTGGGGTTGGAGGACGTGGAATGGAGGTACTAGAGATAGTGGGAAGCTTAATGCTCGGACTGAATCCAGGTTGGTATAATGGGTTACTTGTTATGGAGATGGGCACTTGATTTGCAAGTGACACATTATGAAGAATATCTGAAGGCCCTATGGATAGTGGGGGAGGTGCCTGTCCATTCACCCAAATTTGGTACATCTCTGCTAATTGTTGCTTCAACGCTCTTACTTCTTCAACCAGTCCCGAACCTTGTTCGACCAATTGTCCATGTACATCATCATTATCTGACTCATTCTCACTGTTGTTTGCCATTTTACTTTTTCCTTTTGATTTCGTCCTGTAAGGGTGCGTCACCAGTTTAAACCACAAACCAACCACCTATATTTAACTTTATCTTTTAAAATGACAAACAATAAACGTGTTAGAGTTAGGCATTTTCCAAATATTAATCACACATTGTATGCCATGCACCTAATGTCATTTTCCTTTCTAAAATGATCTTGGAATGCTTCATGCTTCATCCTGGCTTATTGATTTATTTCCCCTTGAATTTAACGCTCTTTTTCTTTCCTTTATTTTCTCAATTTTTTTTAATTATGGCTATGACTGCATCCGATGAGGATTGCCTACGTATCATGACACCGCATGAATAAGACCATTAAGTAGTCTAGGGAGATCAGAACTGAAGTAAATTAAACTAACCCTTGCTCTTATACAATTTAAATCATGAAAGCTCCTAACAAGGTTTTTTTTTTTTAATTTTCAAAAGAAAGACTTCTAAAGAAGAAAGAACATATTTTTGAATTTTGAACTTTTATTTAGTATTTATGAAATAAAAAACTTCTAGAAAAAAAATTTATTTTTGAATTTTAATTTTTTTTGTTTTTCGAAATAAAAACTTCTAAAGTAGAACGAAAATATATTTGAATTTTGAAAATTAAAAGCCGGACCCTATGAAGGTTGTCTACGTATCTCAAATACGGTGAGAATCAGACCCATGTAGTTTGATTTAAATAAATAAATAAAATTATTTTGAAAATTGTGATTTTACACATTAGAACCCTTCAAAATTTATTTTTAAAAATGGGTACTTTATGAAAATTGTGTGGAAATTTTCTCTTTCTCTCTTCCCTTTTCAATCAATCTATCCTAAAGTCGGTCATCATTTCAGTAAAGCCTACCAAATAATGTTATATGTAATACATAAAAATGAACATGTTGATCTGAACTAGACGAGCCCGACCCCTGTGCCGAGTCCTGCTAAGTTCAATGCACATGATGAAAATAACGCGTAGCCTACTAGGGATATTCATTGTTTGTGGCTTGTTCTTCTAAGTTTTCAAATCCTAAAAGAGATGGTATCTAGACCTGGCTTACCCGGGAGGACAATTCGAGCCGAGGAGCGCCAAGCATCACCAGTAGTAGAACAACACTGGTTAGCTAACGGCTCTCCCGCCTAAACATGTGTGACTAAATCCTTCACCAGAAGCTGGTAGGATAACTGGTTTTATCTCAAGACAGAAATTTTGTGATGCTGGTATGCAAACACAACATAACTACCTATCATAGGCCTCAGAGGGGTGCGAGAGAGGATACAATTTATACCACAGTTCAAATAAATATTAAATCGATAAAGAAGCGACAAATAGCACATTAGGATCCCAAACACAATAATATCCAAAACATGATAAAATCCAAACAATAATCAATATACAAAGCTAGAATTCTTATTAATTATCCCCAGCAGAGTCGCCAGAGCTGTCGCACCTCTTTTTTTGCCACGCAACCCTATTACGAGGTTGAGTTAGAAGAGTTTTTTCAATTGAAGTAACGTTTTGAAAAGGGATTATTTATTATTTAGAGTCACCACTTGGAATTGAATCTTGGTTTTCCAACACCTTTTATTGAATCCCTTATCAAAAGGAAGATTTGACTCCTAATTCATGGTCTACGTAAAAAGAAGACTGAGTGATGTTTAGCTTAAAGTGTATATATTTTTATGTATATCGCCTCATATTTTACTTTTGTTTCGTGATTTTTAGATGTTAAATATGATGATTTATATTAATTTTAAGTGTTTTTTATGTTTAGGATTGATTCGCGATCAATTGGGGGAGAAACGCGCGAAATTTGAGCCAAAACGAACAAAAACGCTAAAACCGGGCTATTTGGCGATTTTGGGCGCCACAGGCAGCGCCCAGCCCTACATGTGGCGCTAGAGGCAGTACACAAAAATGGGGAAGCTCCCTGGTGGGCGCCCGACGCTAGCTAGGGTGCCGGTGACGAGTTTTTTGACCTATTTTGTGCGGGACACGGTTATTTCGGCCCTAAACTTACCCAACACTTATAAAAGCAAGTCTAAGCTTATTTTTGAGAGTATCTAACATATTTTGAAGGGGAATTCACGTGGAGGAACATACACCACGCTTGGAGGAGGCTTCTACCTAGTTTTTCTTCTCTTCTCTTCCTTTAAGTTCATAGTTCATTCGCTCTAGAGTTTTGGGTGCTACATGAACGTTGTAGCTTGAAGCTTGAATTGTTCTTATTGTTTTATCATATTGGTTTATTTATTCAATCTTGCGCTTAATTATTTGATTGCTTGATCACCAATTGAATACTACCTACGAATCTAGGATTGAACTCGGGAGAGGGAATTCTAGATTGCATATAAGATTGGGTAGAGCAAGATCTTAACCCTTCAGGGGAGCGGATTTGCGGTTAGGATAGGAATATACCTAATCGCCTTGCCATGTTATTATATGGGAATTATTAATGTGTTCTTTTTAATCCTGATTCCATAGGAATATAGGCATTAGGTTAGCTTGAATAGGCGAGTTGTACTTCGGGAGAAGGCTACGAGCAATATTAACCTCGTCAATCAATAAACCTGATTAGAAGATTTAGGTCGAAAACTCAACGTGATTGTTTAACAACCCATAACTCTAGAATATCAATTTACCTTGAATTCATCTTTAAGTTAGTTGTCTATTTAATCTTTTGATTTACTATTTTAGATTAATTCTAGTTAAATATTTGTTTGAGTTTAGTTTAGTGGATAGTTAATCACAAGTCCCTGTGGGTACGATATCTGGACTTCAATTCCTATATTACTTGTCGACCACGTACACTTGCGTGTGCATTGGGAAATCAACCAACAAGTTTTTGGCGCCGTTGCCGGGGACTTAGAAATTAACTATTCTACTAGATTGAATTTTTACTTTTGTCTATTTCAGTTTTTAGTTTTTTCTTATTATTTGTATCTTAATTTAATATATTATTATCTTACTTGACATGGAATCTTGGAATGATAATTGGTCGAATAGTGGTTATTCTTATTATGACGATCCTTGTCCATATTGTGGAGGACCACACATGTGGCAATATTGTCCATCTCAATCTAATGTGTGGAATTTTTGTAATGTGTGTGGTTGTCAAGGTGGCCATTGGGATGGTTGTCCTAATTCTTATTATCCTTCTCAGAGCTTTTATTGTAATGTTTCTAATAATGTTAATGAGTTTGATAGGAGCAAGGAAGTGGAGGATATGGAAAGCGTGGCTCGTATTATGGACTTGATGAGACAAGCAGCGGAGCAACAGAACATGATAGTCGAGCAACAAGTTCTTGACGCCTTAGCTATCAAAAGACTCCAGACTAGAGTGGATGAATTAATGACCAATTTCCAAGAAGAACCTCAACTCGACGAAGAGAACGAATTACCACCAGAAGATAATTTTTAAGAAGCAGATATAATGAGCCAATCTCGGCTAGAGGAACAAGCTCAACTCATAAAATCTCATGAGTTTCTTCGTGATGGTCTTTCAAATATGACAGAGCAACTAATAAAAGGAAGATCTGAGCTCAGGGAAGAGATAGACCAATTTGGCTCAGATATACATGACCTGCAGGCTCAATTGAATAAAAAGGTTGAGGTGTCTGATGCCCTACCATCAATATTTGTGGATACTAGCCAGCTTGTGGAGCGGAAAGAGGAAATCCAAATATTCGGAAAAAGTATTAATGATGTCAAGGTTGATAAAGAGTATAAGATAGAGGATGTCAAAAATAATGCAGTTTTTGAGTTGGAGCATATTGAACCTCATTCTAAACACTTTTCAACATTGTGTTTGGTTGGTGACATGGGAATTGAACCAGTCGAGCATATAGAGGAGTCAATGGATGAGGAACAAAGTGTTTATATTCTAAAATTTGTGATGCCAAGGAGACAAAAGGACATCCCTCACCTAAGGGCCAAGAAGTGCAAGATGTTATACCTACTGTTTGGTTCCTTCATTTTTACACCACCACCCCATGAACGTGACAAAAAATTGATGCAAAATTGGGGACGCAATTCATATCCTCAAAGTGGAAGGAAAAGTGGTAAAGTAGCAGAGTCGTGCCACGACTATAGATAAGACACTTTTTGGGAGGCAACCCAGCATGTATATCTTTTCATTATTTTTTTTAAGGTCAAGTTTTGTGTCATTTTTATTTTGCAGAGTAGGGGAAGTCTGAGTACCCAAAAGTTGAAGTTTAGGGGCATGTTTGAGCTTAAGTGTGGGGTCATCCCGACTTTAAAGATTGAGTATCATGTCCAAGCTAGGCCCGAGAGGGTCTTAGGGAGTATTTCTCACCCTTGTTTTAATGTTTTTCTTTGTGATTATGCATTGAGGACTATGCATAACATAAGTGTGAGGAAGCAGCCAAATGTGGTACTTAGATAGTGGCTGATCCATACATATGACAGGGAACAAGGAACAGTTCCTTTCACTTGAAAACCTCAAAGGAGGAAATGTCTCCTTTGGAAATGGAAAGAAAGGTGAAATTATCGGGGTTGGTAAGGTAGGTAAGGATGACACACGTTCCATTGAACATGTGTACTTGATAGATGGCTTGAAATATAGCCTGATCAGTGTGTCACAATTGTGTGACAGAGGTAACCTAGTTGCTTTCACTTCCACAAAATGTTTTGTGATTAACCTGCTTACTGACAAGATTGTTTTGTTGGGCAAAAGAATGAATAACATCTATGTCATAGACTTGTCCACACTATCAGAAAATGAACTCACTTGATTAAGTGTGTTGGACAGTGATCCCCTCCTTTGGCACAAAGTCTTGGTCACGCAAGTCTAAATCAGCTCAACAAATTAGTCTCTAAGGACTTAGTGGTAGGGCTTCCTAACATTAAGTTCAAAGAAGACAAAGTTTGTGAGGCATGTGCAAAGGGGAAGCAGGTAAGATCCTCTTTCAAGAGCAAGAAAATGGACAGTACCTCCAGGACGTTGGAACTGGTTCATATGGACTTATGTGGTCCTATGAGAACTCTGAGCAGATGTGGTAAGAAATATGTAATGGTGCTAGTTGATGACTACTCAAGGTTCACTTGGACCTTATTTCTGACATCTAAAGATGAAGCATTTGATATGTTCACTTCATTTGTTAGAAAAACTCAAAAACAGTTAGGAAATCAACTAGCATCAATAAGATCTGATCATGGTACTGAATTTGAGAATGCAAAGTTTGCTGAATTCTGTGATGAACATGGTATAAATCACAACTTTTCTGCCCCTAGAACCCCACAGCAAAATGGGGTTGTTGAAAAAAAGAACAGAACTCTTGAAGATATGGCTAGAACCATGCTTCTTTCTAGCAAACCACCCCATAGCTTGTGGGAAGAAGCAATAAACACTGCATGCTACATAATAAATAGATGTATGACCAGGCCACTGGTAGGGAAAACTCCTTATGAATTACTTAAAGGGAGATAGCCCAACATATCTCACCTTAGGGATTTTGGATGCAAGTGCTTTGTGCACAACAATGGCAAGGATTCCCTAGGTAAATTTGATCCCAGAAGTGATGAGGGAGTATTCTTGGGATATTCATCACATAGCAAAGCTTATAAAGTATATAACAAAAGAACTATGTGTGTAGAGGAGAGTGTGCATGTTGTTTTTGATGAAACTAACACTCTTTCTGAGAGATAGGAACCAGAAGATGAGGATCTTGGACTGGTCAGAAGCAGTGAACAAATTGAAGCAATCATGGAAGATGGACCAGATGATGGACCAGGTCCAACTACCCCAAGCAACATGACAGGGGGAACTCAACATAAAATCATTCTGGACCTTGGCCCTGATCCTGCTCCACAAAAATTGGTGCTCAAACCACACAGATATCAAAACTCTCATCCTCTTAAGAACATCATAACGGATTTGACATCCGGAATCAAAACAAAATCATCCTTGAAAAATCTGTGTGCGTTTGATGCCTTTCTATCCTTAATCGAACCAAAGAACATTGTTGAAGCTTTATAGCATGCTGACTGGGTAAATGCCATGCAAGAAGAGCTGAATCAATTTGAAAGAAGTCAAGTATGGAACTTAGTACCCAGACCACTAGAAAGATCATTGATTGGCACAAAGTGGGTCTTCAGGAACAAACTCGATGAGGATGGAACGGTTACAAGAAACAAGGCCAGACTGGTTGTCCAAGGATATAGTCAAGAAGAGGGAATTGACTATGATGAGAACTTTGCACATGTGTCAAGGCTGGAGGCAATCAGACCTCTTATAGCATTTGTTGCCTACATGGAATTCACTCTCCATCAGATGGATGTAAAGAGTGATTTCCTTAATGGCTATCTAAAGGAAGAAATATTTGTCAAACAACCTCCAGGTTTTGAAAGCAAGGAGACACCTGACCATGTATACAAACTTGACAAGGCTTTGTATGGACTCAAACAAGCACCAAGAGCATGGTATGAGCGGCTATCAAAATTCCTGCTAGAACATGGATACAAACGAGGCAATATTAACAGTACCTTGTTCTTAAAGGAAAAAAGTAATGATCTCCTGGTTGTGCAAATATATGTGGATGATATCAAATTTGGGGCAGCCTCTAACAAATTGAGTAAGGAATTTGCTAAACTTATGGGGAGTGAGTTTGAGATGAGTATGATGGGTGAGCTAAACTTCTTTTTAGGCTTGCAAATCAAGCAAAACTCAAATGGAACAATGATCCATCAACAGAAATATATGAAAGAATTACTTAAAAGATTTAAAATGGAAGACTCAAAAGAAATTGACACCCTCATAGCCACAGCTACAAAATTAGATGTGGATGAACCTGGTTCATCTGTTGATCAAAAGCTATACAGAGGGATGATTGGGTCTTTATTATAGCTCACTGCCAGCAGACCTGATATTGTGTTCAGTGTAGGACTGTGTGCTAGGTTTCAGGAAAATCCAAAAAAGTCTCATCTAACTACAGTGAAGAGAATTCTGAGATATCTGAAGGGCACTACTGATTTATGTCCTTGGTATCCTAAAGGCAGTAATTTTGACCTTGTAGGATATGCTGATGCAGATTATGCAAGTTTCCTGGTTGACAGAAAAAGTACCTCAGGCATGGCTCACTTTTTGGGCTCTTGCCTTGTGTCTTGGTCCACCAAGAAACAAAACTCAGTAGCCCTGTCTAATGCTGAGGCTGAATATGTGGCTGCAGCCTCATGATGTGCTCAATTGCTATGGATCAAGCAACAACTCATGGATTTTGGTATAAAGGTTGGATGAATGCCTATTTTCTGTGACAATACTAGTGCAATTAGCATGACGAAGAACCCGGTTCATCATAACAAAACCAAGCACATAGATGTTAGACACCATTTCCTAAAAGATAATTATGAAAAAGAAATGATCTCAATTGAATTCTGTGCTACTGACAAACAAATTGATGATATCTTCACTAAGGCACTAAGTAGGGAGCATTTTGAGAGAAACATGCTAGAATTAGGGATGATTAATATCACCTAATTGAAAAACAAAATGATTTTTTTGGCTAGAAACACTAAAATAAATAACTATCCAGACTAATCATTGCTCAGTATCATGAATTTACTGCCATACTCTTTTGCCATGTATTAATATGATTCCCTGTCTACTAATGATGTTTCTCTATATTTGTAAATTGAGGCAAATTAAAGACTATAACACGATGAACCTGGTTCATTGCTGCTACTTCATCTGATTGACAAGGTACGTGCTCATCACCATACACTTATTGAAATAATTATAGTCACACATGAGCAGGACTCTATCTATTTGGTTCAGTTCAAATTCTCAGTACTTATCCCAAAATGAACCTGTTTCAAAGAGTCCCATCGAACCTTAATTAGTCTAGATTTAGGGAGTTATAACCGTCTAATCACTGTCAATCCTGCAGCGATTAGACTCCCTCTTGACTAAGAATTATGCATGTTGCATAACCAATAACCACATCTTTAAAAGGCCACCATTACCTCCCCTCATCAAAATCATAACCAGCGAACCAAGTTCATCATTCCTCCCATACCAAAGTGATCAACATTCTTCTCTCCCCAAATCTTCGTAACAATGACTTATACACCACCCCCTACTTCATCTTCATCAAACACGCTATTACGAGGTCGGTCTTGACGATACTGGTTCAAATTCTCCATCGATACACAGCTCACATCCTCCAACCAGGTCTTCAACCCCCCAAAATACTCCAGTTCCTGAATTTATCCTTGAACCCACTCCTTCAACCAAATCAGTCCCAGTCGTTACACCTAGCTCTACTCCAGCCCCCAGAAACATAGAGTAAAGATGTTGGCCAGGAAAATAGTTTCCTCTGGTTCTCATGCCAGAAAATTGAATGAGATACTTCAAGCCAGCAAGGTCCGAGACTCTAAATCTTCAAGCGAGTCTTTCCAATCTGCAAATGAGGATGAAGCATCGGGTTCATCTGACACTGACAAGGGAAATCTTGAAGTTGGGTCTGCAACTAAAATTTCTGAAAGCAGGTTTATCTTGATTGGGCATATAGCGGATGTAGAGGTACCGGATAGACGAAGAAAAAGTGGGAAAAACATGAACATTGAGAGAGAGGGAGAAGGCAGTTCAGAAAGGAGATTTGGGAAGGAAGGTGCTACTCTGGCTATTGGTGGCCCCGCTCCAGTGATTGGTGAGGAAGGAATCAAAGTTTCAGGGGGGAGCAATTATGGGGAAGCAGCAGCAGGTCTGGAAAGTCTACAACAAGCAGTAGATGAACTTGGTTCATCTATTGAGGAAACGTTGGCTGAGCTGATGAAAAGGTTGGGTGAGTCCTACAAACCAAAAAGGAAGAGGAATCCAAAACCCAAGAAAGATAATACACCATTATCAACCAAGAAGAGGAAAGCTTCATCATTTGCTGATTCTCCTGCACCAAAGAATCATGTTACTAGAAGCACAGTCAGGCAAGAAGAAGAAGAATCTGAAAAAGCTCTGAGAAAGAGCAAAAAGAAGAGGTCTGCCAGGGGAAAGGCAAAAGTTGGAGAGCCTGTTGAGGCAGTTCATGTTGATGACGATTAGATGGAACTGGTCCATCAGAAGGAGCAACCAGCACCAGTTGAGGTTGAGACACCAAAACCCAAGAAAGATAAGGCTTCTCCCAAGAAGTCAGCATTTGTGTCTGCCACACCCTCAACAGTTGCAAAGAGGACCAGGTATACATTAAAGAAAGTAAATATTGTTGATGATGAGGAATGGAGTGGAGAAGAAGAGGAAGTTTCTGGTGAGGAGACTGACAAACTCACAATGTTTGGTAAGCGTATTATCTTGAAGGGGAAGTTGTTTAGAGATCAGGGATGATTTTCTTGTTCGATACCTTGGATGTGCAAGGGTGGAAGGACATGGTTCTCCACCTTGAGGGAAGACTTCCTAGGAATGAGTTAGTTGAATTTATGGCCAACGCAGTTGTCAAAGATGGAAGAGTATCCTCCAAGGTTCAAGGGGTTGAGATTTCGTTTGATGCAAAGGATTTAGGGAAGATACTCCATATCCCTTCTGAGGGTTATGATGATTACACAAGACAAACGTGGCCTAATCTGGATGATTTGCCCTCAGCTCTTCAAATAACAAGGTCTTTCTGTGAGAATGAGCAAGAATTGGAGCCCAGAGTAGTGTTTAAGAGTGAGATGAGGCCTCAGCACAAACTGTTCTTCGAGTTTATGATAAAAATTTTGCTGCCTAGGCAAGAGCAAAGGCACATTGCCAGCTACATGGATCTCACGCTCATGGAGTATTTGTACAGGGGTAAACAAATTAATTGGCTTGCCTTCATCATCCAGCTCTTGGACAGGGTTGTGAATGGAACCAAGGCACAGGCTATACTTTATGAGTTTATCCTAACTTCTGTGCTTGCTCACTTCAAGGTTCCAGTGAAGAATGCTGAAATGGCTACTGCTAAGGACTACTTTGGGAAGAAAATGTTGCTGACCTATGACTACACTGTTAATATTCCTGAGGATGAACCTGGTTCATCTAGGAAAGTGCATGTAAAGAGCAAGGTCAGGACCCTTTTACAGGATGGTGAGATCAAGGATCCGGAGATCCTTCGTTTGAAATCTCGCCTTATTGATGTTGAAGCTGAGAGGGATGCTCTCAAAGTTGAATTAGCCAAAGAAAAGGAGAAGAATGTGGGTATTCTTCATCAAATTCTCTCTCTTCTTCAAGAAAAGACCACAACCTCCTATGCCCCTTCCCAGCCTTAGGAGTCCAGTGCCTCCAAAAACCCCTTATATGACCCAGTTTGAGATAGTTCTATTTTTTGTTTTCTGTTTTGCTTATGGTTTTGACTGTTCTTAATTCTTTTTTTGTATGGTGTCTGATGTACTATCTAATCAATTAATTTTTCTGTTTGGTTATTGATTTTTTCTCAGTTTCTTAAATAGCTTACATTTGATTGATTTCCTTTGATGATTAATTTATGATTTGCATTTGCAGTTGCCTCAATTGCCATGAGTAATTGTTAATACTTCTGGTAAGTTTATCATTTTGCAACTCTTCGATGATTCCAAAAGGGGAAGATGTGTGCTTTTTTAAAATTTCAATGCTCTTAGTGATATTTATAACCTAATGGACCTGGTCTTTCTATGATGAATGCTTAAATCTATAAAAAGTGTCTATGTTGGATTGAAGTATGTACAGGGTTAAGCATAGAGTTTGTCATCATCAAAAAAGGGGAATTTGTTGAATCAAGTCATTTCATGGTTTTGAAGATTGATAAATGCCAACTCAATTGAACTAGGTCCATCAGGGCAAACATAGTCAAACAGACCCATTGGCACGAGAAGCATCCATGCACAAGAGATAAACATTATCTATGAACTAAGAGGTTATCTAGAACTAAGAGGTTATATCCTAAGCAAAAAGGTTGCAAATTGATAAGAAGGTGGAGGTTGATTTCAGGTAGGACAGAATCGAGATCAAGGAAGTTGAGATAAACTCAAACTCTTCCACCAAGGAAGAGTTGTATTAGAACTGAACGACAATGTCTCAACTACTGATTCTATAAAATGTTGAAGCATTCCTGCTGAAAAAATAACGCACAAACACAAAAGTGAAACAAGAACTGAAAGAAAAATTACCAAAGTAATTTGGCAAGAAGAATCCTTGTGCGACACAAAAGCTACTTGAAGTAGCTAGAAGAACCAGTTCCATCTGTTGTCTTTTGAGTCTAGTTGTTTGTAGTAGGTGATTACATATTGTATCTTTCAGTTTTACCAAGAAGCAATTGTAAATAGGTACACACTATTCAAGTTAGAGTTAACTTGAAGTTTGTCACAAATAGCTAGAGGCTAGTTTGCCACAAAGGGATTAGAGTTAGTCCTTAGGTTTACAAAAGAGTTTATTTTGTAAATGATGTTTGGCTCGTTGACATAGTGAAGAGTTTGGGAAAATCCTACTGGGAAGTAGGTCGTTGTTTTTTCACCTTGAGCCAAGTGTTTTTCCACATAAAATTATTGTGTTCTTTAGATTTTATAATTACTTTTCCGCAAACTGTAGGAGTTGGAACACCAAGAAGAACCAGGTTCTTCTATAACGACAGCACTCGAAAATTGGACACCACACAAATCACCCCCCCCCCCTCCTTGTGTGGTATTGACGCATAAAGTATCAATTCACATATGCTTAAGCAAGAATTTCATACCGAGTGCTCGGACACCAACACGATGACTCTACAAAGATTAAAGTTAGCCATACATACCTTGAATCGGAATTCCCTTTTAATTTTTTTATCACAAATCACCGGACCATCTAGCACCGTCATATTATTTCACTTAGAATTAGGAACCATAAACATGACTCGAACTCACTTAGGCATTTTATCGAACTCTATGTGACCCCATAGATTACTAACCCCTTTTTTGTGAAGAATTACCCAAACTCGTTTCCCTTTACTAGATTAGGGAATTTAACTTGCATGCATGCAAGGTATCGACTTTTATCTCCAAGAATCAATTTATGTGTTCTACCTTTTTTATCTAAAACCTGAGAGTTAAAAGGAAATGGGGTGGGGACTTACCTCTTAGAGTGAAGAAGATGAAAATTACTCAATAACTTTCAGGCCCGAGTGATAGTGAAGAATCAATTTTGGTGAAGATGGAATCTTTTCTCTCAAGAACCCTCTCTTCCCTCTCTCTATTTTTTTCAGAAAATCGTTAAAATGAAAGGGGGTAAGTGTTTTAATGGAATGGGGGTCGGGTATAAAATTATAATTTTAAAAGTCCCGAAGCAGAAATGCGATCGCATTCCTGCCATGCGGTCTGCATTCCTATCGCACAAATGGCCCTTAAATGGGCCAAAAAAGAAACCGAATTGTCCAGGTATGCGACCACTATGTGGTCTGCATACCTGTTATGCGATCGCATAGTGCGTCGCATAACCTCCTCCACAAAAATGGAGGTGCGAGAATGCGACAGCTATTCGGTCCGCATTCCCAAAATGTGATCATATCTTGGGCCGCATAGTTGTCCTCAAATTGGACAGTAGACTGTCCATGTATACGACCACTATGTGGTCCGCATACCTGTTATGCGATCGCATAACAGCATAATTCTGGAAAATTTTATCTTCTAAGTCGGGGTACTTTTTACTCAAAAAAGGTCCATTTTAAAATTTTCTATAGTTATAACAACACGGGGACCTATTTGGGCATTATTTTTAGCCATGAAATTTTACGGGTATTTACATTCTCCCCCACTTAAAATTATTTGTCCTCGATGAGGGTCGGGAAATCACTAGAGTAGGAAAAACACAAAACAATCCAACCCCTAAATTTTCACTAACTCCGATAATTTCTGAAAATTTTACCAGAGTTTCCTTTGAATGTAGGCCTATCCACTTCTCAGAGATCCCCCGAAACACATTTTTTAACCAATTCCACACATTACCAGTCACTCCATCAACTCGCATATAATTGGGTTACCTCGACAAGTCGTATGCAATTCAATTACTTCAACATGTTATACCTATTTCAACTAACACCACAAACTGGCATATCATTTAACTATCACATGATTGCACATAATTTAACTTACTTCAAGGAGTTGTACACTACCCAAATAATCACAACATACACAAATATGGCACAACTTGAGAAGTTACAATAGTAGGGCAATAAGGGGGAAAATGGGGTGCTTTTGCACAAAATTTTACACATTATATAATTGCTTAGGAATGAAAATTTTCAAACTGTACCGGGCTTATTCAAACAAATGGGGATATTTCTCTTTCATTTCATTTTCCGCTTCCCATGTGGCTTCCTCGACTTGTTGACATCACCATAACACTTTAACAGAAGCAATCTCTTTGTTCCTCAATCTACGAGCTTGCCTATCAAGAATAGCAACTGGAACCTCTTCATATGACAATCCTTCACTAATTTCAAATGTCTTAACCGGAACAATGGCGGATGTATCCCCAGTCACCTTCTTCAACATGGACACATGCAACACCGGGTGCACTAATGACATTTCAGGGGGTAATTCCAGTCTATAATCCACTTGTCCTATCCTTTGAGCGATCCGATATGGCCCGACATACCTAGGGCTCAATTTCCCTTTCTTCCCAAACCTCATTACTCCCTTCATGGGAGATATCTTCAAGAACACCCAATCATCTACTTGAAACTCCAAATCCCTACGACGAACGTCCGCATAGGATTTCTGGCGACTCTGAGCAGTTTTCATCCTCTCCTAAATGACTCTAACATTTTCCATAGCCTGTTGCACGAGATCCGGCCCTAGAAATTCTACTTCACCGGCTTTGAACAGTCCAATCGGAGACCTACACCTTCTTCCGTACAACCTCAAATGGCGCCATCTAAATACTAGCATGGAAGTTGTTATTTTAAGCAAACTCTATAAGCGGAAAGTGATCATCCCATCTACCCTTGAAATCTAAAACACAAGCTCGTAACATATCTTCAAGCATTTGAATACTCCGCTCCGCTTGATCGTCCGTCTGTGGGTGGAAAGTTGTGCTGAGATTTACCTGAGTACCCAAACCTTGCTGCAATTTCCTCCAAAAGTTAGTTGTGAACTGGGCCCCTCGATCCGAGATAATAGAAACTGGAGTCCCATGGATAATGACTATTTCCTTGATATACAACTGAATGTATTGTTCTACAGTATCGGTGGACTTGACTTGCAAGAAGTGAGCTGATTTCGTGAGTCGATCCACTATCACCCAAATTGAGTAGAACTTGCACTGAGTGTGGGGTAACCCTACCACAAAGTCAATATTAATCATCTCCCATTTCCATATTGATATTTCCATAAGCTGCATCAACTCACCGGGCCTCTGATGCTCGGCCTTCACTTGCTGACAATTCAAACACCTAGCCACAAAGTCCGCCACACCCCTCTTCATACCATTCCACCAATAAATCTCTTTGAGATCATGATACATCTTCGTAGAACCTGGGCGTATTGAATACCTGGAATTATGAACCTCTACCATTACCCTTTCCCGAAGAACATCCACGTCCGGAACATATAGCCTCCCTTGGCACCGCAAAACGCCGTCATCATTGCCGAGAAAAAATTCCGAGGTCTTGTGATTCAGGATTGCCTCTCTCAACTGTACCAATTCTAGATCTCTGAATTGCTTTTCCTTAACTTCCGTTACAACTGAAGATTCTGCTCCATTACGCACCACGACATCCCCTTCGTCTAAGGTCGAAAGACAGACCCCCAGACTAGCCAACTGATAAACCTCCCGAGCCAAAGACCTCTGATCTGCTTCCAAATGAGCCAAGCTACCCATGGGCTTCCGACTAAGGGCGTCGCCCGCCACATTCGCTTTCCCCGGATGGTACAAAATATTCATATCATAATCCTTGAGAAACTCCAACCATCTTCGCTGCCTTAAGTTTAACTCTTTCTGCTTGAATAAGTATTGAAGACTCTTGTGGTCTGTGAACACGTCCACATGGAACCCATAAAGATAATGCCGCCAGATCTTCAGTGCAAACACACTGCGAGCTCCAAATCATGTGTCGGATAATTCTTCTCGTAATTCTTGAGTTGCCTAGAAGAATACGCTATAACCTTCCCGCACTGCATCAACACACACCCTAAACCAACCCTTGAAGCATCACAATAAACCACAAATCCCTCTGTACCCTCTGGAAAGGTCAACACCGGAGCCGAAGTCAATCTCAATTTCAATTCCTAAAAAATATTTTCACAACCATCGGACCACTGGAACTTTACTGCCTTCTGTGTCAACTTAGTCAGTGGGGAGGCAAGAGTAGAGAATCCCTCCACAAATCTTCGATAACACCCATCTAAACCCAAGAAACTGTGAATCTCTGTTAGGGTCGTCGGTCTAGGCCAATCCTTTACTGCTGCGATCTTTTGGGGATCAACCTGAATCCCTTCCCAGGAAACAACATGGCCCAAAAAGGTGACCGATTCTATCCAAAACTCACAGTTTGAAAACTTCGCATACAACTGGTGCTGAAAAAACAAGGATGCAGAACCGCCTTGAGGTGATTAGCATGATCTTCCTGACTCCGCGAATAAACAAGGATGTCGTCAATGAAGACAATCATGAAGGAGTCAAGAAACGATTTGAAAACCTGATTCATAAGATCCTTAAAAGTTGTTGAGGAATTGGTTAGCCCAAAATACATTACCAGAAATTCGAAGTGCCCATAACGGGTCCTGAATGCGATCTTAGGAATATCCAGCTCCCTGATCCTCAATTGGTGATACCCGGACCGTAAATCAATCTTTGAGAAGAACCTAGCTCCTTGCAACTGGTCGAACTAATTATCTATTCGAGGCAATGGATATGTTGTTTTTGATAGTGACCTTGTTGAACTGCGGATAATCAATACACATCTGAAGCGATCCATCCTTCTTCCTGACAAAAAGAACCAGTGTGCCCCAAGGAGACACACTTGGCCGAATGAAACCCTTTTCTAATAGATCTTTCAATTGTTCTTTCAACTCTCTCAGTTCCGCTGGCGCCATCCTGTAGGGTGGAATAGATATTGGCTGTGTATCTGGAAATACATCAATCCTGAATTCAATCTCTCTATCTAGCGAAATTCCAGGAAGCTCATCAAGAAATACTTCTAGATGCTCATTCACAACCGGCACGGACTCGAGAGTAGGCACCTCTGAAGTGGTGTCCGCAACCTGGACCAAATGGTAGATACACCCCTTCCTAATCATTTTTTAGGCCTTGAGGTAGGAAATATACCTACCCCTCGGCACAACATCGTTCCCCTTCCATTCGATAACGGGTTCGTTAGGAAACTCGAGCCTCATAATTCTGGTTCGGCAATCGAGTTTAGCAATGCACGGGTAGAGCCAATCCATTCCCATGATAACATCAAAATCCACTATTCCTAGCTAAATAAGATCGACTGTGGTATCCCGACCACACACCGTGACAACATAATTCCTATAGACTCGCGCGGCCACAATAGAATCACCAACCGGAGTCGACATAGAGAACGGCTCATGAAGCTATTCGGATTCTATCCCAAAACTTGAAGCAATAAATGGAGTAACATATGACAAGGAAGACCCGGGATCAATAAGAGTATAACATCATGCACTTGGATAGTCAGAATACCTGTGACGACATCTGGGGAAGCCTCCGCACTCTGGCAACCACTCAAAGCATAGAACCAACTGGGTCCCCCTCGACCCCGTGTTCCACCCCTAGCAGCATTGCGCCCTACTGGAGCTGGAGGGCATGCTGAAGATGTAACGGCTGAAGAGCTGGATGGCTGAGCAGTACCCCTAACCGTTCCCTGACTGGGTGCGCGGCAGTCTCACTGGATAAGGCCTCTCTCTCCGCATCTATAGCACGTCGGTATATCCAAGTAACAAGGCTCGAAATGAAACCTCCCACACTTAGGGCATGGGGCCCTCCGTTGCTACTGGAATATTCCACCTGAACGACCTGACTGGTGGAAACTCATGCTATTTGAACCTGGTCCAAAGAGACCTCCCTGCTGATAATTATGCCCTGATGACGGGGCACTGGCTGAGGACTGAGCATAGGACTGGGATGGCCCTGAGAACCCTCTCCCAAGGGCTGATCTTCCACCTGCAACTAGACTCCCAGGGTTGCCCGCTGACCGGGACCTACTACCACTCTCTCTCTCTCTCAATCCTTATCCATAACTTCCGAGCCTCTGTAGCCTGGGCGAATCCCATGATCTTCTCATAATTCATATCCGAATACAAGGCAGTTGTAGCATCTTTATTAACAACCAAGGCCATGAACAAACCGTCGAAATCTGGACTCCATAGTCGGCATCATGTGGATGGCATATTTGGACAGGCGCACAAACTCCATGTGGTACTCCCACACCCTCATGTTGCCCTGCTTAAGGACCTTAAACTCCGCAGCACGGGCTGCCATAGTCTCGGCAGGCAAGAAATGATCTATGAAGGCATCAACAAACTCATCCCACTTCGCCGGAGGGCTCCCCTCCCCGTGGGAATCCTTCCACATCTCAAACCACGAATACGCCACACCCTTTAGCCTATAGGAAGCCAACTCAACCCCCTCTGTCTCTGTAGCCTTCATAACCCGGAGAGTCTTGTACATTTCATCTATAAAGTCCTGTGGATCTGCCAATGGGTCGGTGCCTGTGAACTCTGAGGGGCTAACCGCAGAAACTGGTTGACTCTGAAACCTGAAGAATCCCCTTGCTCGCAAGAGGATGCAGGGGCAACATGAGATCTTTGGGCCGGAAGGCCACTAGCTCAGTCAACATATGGATAGCTCCCCTGAGGTTCCCATCAGAAATACCGGGACCAGAAGCTAGGGATGAGGAGGGATCAGGAACGTTAGCGGGAGGGATTTCAGAACCCTCTGCTGGAGTAGGAACAAGAATAGTCTGTCCTGGAGTGGAGGAGTCGGGCTGGTTTGTGGTCGGGGAATCATTCACACCCGCACCACCAGCTGGAGAATTTGTGTCCACTCCTGGGGTGGCATTGTCTTCGGGGCCGAGTCGAGCTCTCTCCATCGGTGCCATTTACTGAAAATTGGTACAATGCACGAGTTAGATAAAGATGTTCTCACCTTCCATTTCATCGTACGATACAGGGTAACAATGAAAGGGTATTTTCCTAAATGTCCATTGATCACGCTCAACTATGTTTAATAAAAGACCAAGTGGGCGTTGCAAATATAATCCGGGGTATTACGCCCAGAGTCGATCCCACAGGGAATTTACGTATCAATTAACTCGTCAGAATACGCAACTTTTACTCAATCAATTATCTCAAGACTTTTTTATATAACTTGGTGATGTTTTACTAATTCTACTGACAATAATAATAAACTAGCAATTACTAACAATGTGTTGTAAATAATGATAATAAAGGTCTAAGGTTTGGTTTCCCCCGTTGGTGAATTCTTTCTCGGATATTTCTTATAGTTTAATTAATCGTCTCTATCAATCATGAACACTCTATCTACCATAAATCTCTCTCAAGTAATTATGATAATTTAATAGACGCACTCTCTCAACTTACGCTCGCTAGATTTCAATACAGTTCACTCTAGATTGCACTTGAGGTATCGTTATCTCTAATCCAACCTCTAAACCCTCGGTTATGACTTTCGTCTATACTCCAGGAGTGGTGTTGTTCAAACACTACCTAAATATTCACTCTCTCTCTCAAGTAGATACATAATAAATAGGCACAGCTAATTGAGGGCCCTTCAATCAACTACAACAAGAACATAGTTGAACAAATAGAGATTAATCAACCAAAATATATTAATATTACAACAAAGTCATCCCCAACGGGTTCTACCAAAACCCTAGATTAAAGAAGTTATCTAGACATGTTCATAAGAATCAAACTCAAAATAACTTGCATACTTGAACTGCAAAGTAATGAATAAAAGATGTAAAAATCAATGTTTTTGTCACTTCAATGGTTTTCTCTCTTCAAATCCTTCGTCTGCTTTCCAATCCTCGTTACGTTGTGTTTTATGAGTCTATTTATATGTTTAGGACAAACCCTAAATGTGTAGGATACTTATATTCCAACCGGGAAACACTTAAACTTGTCAAAACTCGGAATTGACCGAAATAGGGGCCTGACGTTTGGGCCTTAACGCCTGGATAACGCCAGGCTAGGGCTAGCGTTTGGACTCCAACTCCTGGCTAACGCCAGGCTAGGGCTGGCGTTTGGACTGTAACGCCTGGCTAACGCCAAGTGCACTCCTCCTCGCCTCCTGAGCGTATTTTCGATGTATTTACATCCATTTAGCTCGGTTTCCATCTCCAATTCACCTACACATGAAATAGACTCTATTATGCACATAAAAAGTGTATTTTTATCATTAACACACATAAAATGTAGGGCATATAACATGTTAAACCATGAATTCTAGCCTCGCATCAATACCCC
>ML308702.1:0-21708 GCA_005239505.1 Nicotiana paniculata | reverse complement strand
GTCTCTTCAAAATACGTGGTGTTCAAATATACTTTCTCAAATACTGCTCTTTCAAATATCATCTTTTATGCAAGACAAATTCTTTACAAATATACTTTCGAAATAGAAGTCCTTCAGACATAACTTTTCTTGGAGATAATTGCTTTTCAGCTATACTTTTCAATATATATATATATATATATATATATATATATATATATATATATATATATATATATATATATATATATCTTTCGATCCAAATCTCCTCAATGATAAAACCACCGGAACCCAGTCCGCAACTTAGAATTTTTCATGCAATGCAGTACAGGGGGAAAGCTCCCGGAATCTCGTCCGTAGTCCCAATTTAAATATGCGATGCAGTACAGGGGGAAAGCTCCCGGATCTCTGTCTGTAGTCTCAATTTAAATATGCAGTGCAATACAGGGGGAAAGCTCCCGAATCTCGATCCGTAGTCCCAATTTAAATATGCAATGCAGTACAGGGGGAAAGCTCCCGGAATCTCGTCCGTAGTCCCAATTTAAATATGCAATGCAGTACAGGGGGAAAGCTCCCGGATCTCGGTTTGTAGTCCCAATTTAAATTTGCAATGCAGCCACTGAGGAAAACAACCAAAATGCGACAGAAACAACATATGTTTCCACAACCGGCACAAAAGCAAACAAGACCGAATGCAAAGTGCGATGAGCAAATCAATACAAAGACTTATATCACAAAAATGGTAAAAACTCACTTATAAGATTTAGCCACTGAAAGGAATGCCAAGCACAAAGAGAAAAAGGCATAACGAGGGGAAAACAAGACAATTATAGCAACGATTCTGTATATTCAAGTTCGCAACCAAGAAACCAAATCATCCCGGCAAGGGAATCAGCTATAACCAATCTCACTTAGACAATTAGCTTCACCGAATAAACTCAGTTTGAACAAATGCTCAGTAAATAGGCAGCATCAAAGAATACCATCAACATGGTGGTCATCAATTAAACCTAAGTAGTACTTAAGAGGAAAATCATTTAAATCACAATGTACGACTCACGGGCATGCTTGACCAACGTATAGATATTCCAATTACTTTTTAGACATTTATAGGGCGAGACTATACTAGTTTTAGTCACATAGGCAGCGTATGAAGAAATATATAGTATAACGGTAGGAAAAACAAAGTCTTCATTTAAGTCATTTAAGATCATATAAGAAACAAGGAATGCTAGGCAAGTACTTCTAATTTGAGCAGGGAGAGATGAAACTAGAAATCAGGAATTCAAATATAACAATTTCAATTCATAAACGGGGAACAGAAGGACCGAAAAATCCCTAAAGGGCAATCTATTTCCATATAAGTCCGAGTATGCACTCGTCACCTCGCGTACACGGACTACAATCAACATAGAAGACTCAATCCTAAAGGGTAGTTCCCCCACACAAGGTTAGGCAAGATACTTACCTCAAAGACGACAACTCGGTACTCAAAAAAATAGACTTCTCGGGCGGAAAGGCCATCGGACGGCTCAAAATCAACTAAAACCACTTCAAAATACATATAAAACGTATAAGGAACGATTCCAAATAATAAAGTTTCAATCTTTTCAAATTTATAAAAATCGACCCAAAATTCGACCCCTGGGCCCGCACCTCAGAACCTGACAAATTTTATAAATTTCGATTACCCATTCCGATACGAGTTCACCCATACTAAATTTATCCAGTTCCGATAATATTTGATCATTCAAATCATGAATTTTCATGTTTGTAGTTTTCTTTCAAAACCCACAATCCCCTAAACCCAAATCACAAATTAAATGATAAAAACAAGAACTAATTCATGAAATATATTTAATTCTAGTGGAAGAACACATACCCATTCGATTTGTATGAAAACCCCTTCAAAAATCGCCAAGAACCGAGCTCTAGATGTCAAAATGTGTTAAAAATGGTAAAACCCCGACTTTTGGAATATAATATGTCTGCCCAGTTATTTGTGCATTGCGATCGCGGACACAGAGATGCGATCGCATAGGAGAAAAATACTACTGGCCAAAAGGTGCTACGCGATCCCGAATGAAAGTATGCGATCGCATATAAGGGAAAGAGCCACTGCCAAGGATCTGCACAGTGCGTTCGCGAGGTCCATTGTGCGATCGCAGAGTAGGAAATTTCTGTTGCCAAACGATGCACTATGCGATCGCGAAACATGGGCTGCGATCGCATTGAAGGTAAAATTGGGCTGGTCCATTTTACACTATGCGATCACGGATGATTCTATGCGATCGCATAGAAGAGAACACCAGATAGAAGATCAACAGAGTAAAATGAGAGGAAATGGACCCGAACCCTATCCGAAACACACCCGAGCCCTCGGGGCTCAAAACCAAATATACACACAACCTCAAAAACATCCTACGAACTTATTCGAGTAATCAAATCACCAAAATAACATCATAAACATCGAATTAAACCTTAAAATCAATGAAATTTCTCAAAACTTCTTTAAACATCATTTTTTTTTTGCATTTAAGGTCCGAATCACGTCAAACTAAGTCTGTTTCTTACCAAATTTCAGAGATAACACATATAATTCATACCGAACCTGTACCGGGCTCCAGAACCATGATACGTGCCCGATATCACAGGTTTCACCTCAAATTTATTTTCAAAAACCTTTATATTTTTCAGAAAACAATTTTCTTTAAAATTCATTTCTCGGACTTGGGACCTCGGAATTCGATTCCGGGCATACGCCAAGTCCCATATTTTCCTATGGACCCTCCGAGACCGTAAAATCACGGGTCCGGGTCCGTTTACCAAAAATGTTGACCAAAGTCAACTTTATTCAAATTTCTAATTCAAAATTATCATTTTTATCAGTTTTTCACATAAAGGCTTCCCGGCTACACGACCGGGGTACGCACGCAAATTGAGGTGAGATAGAAGGAGTTTTTCACGACCTCGAAACAAAGAATTAGCTAAAACATACGGGATGACCCAAAAGGGTCATCACACGAGAAATATAAAGTAAGAACAGATCCAGTATTTAGTGTCTTCTTGCTTCGTGTTGGAAACGAATAAGAGCATCTAATAAAAGATGATTTTGTTCTTCCTGAACACTTAGTTATCAATCCCAATGGTAATAGTATGCATCTAATAAGAGAAATATTTCTATCATTAGATTAAAACGCAATTTTTCCAAATCGTATGATATAATTAAAAGGACATGTTAGCTAGCATAAATGAATATGTTGATCCACTAAATAAACGGTTGATTGCAAAATTTTATAGGAAAAAAAAATGTTTTTCTATTTTTGACTCGGCAGAAAATGATACCAAGAATTACAACCAAGAAGAATGTCCTTCTACCACACCTGTTTGTTGTCAAGTTTATTATCTCTTACGTATGTTAGTGTCTCCATATATATAATATACTAAGTTGATCTTCCATTGTATATAAGTTGAATTTGAAGAAAAATATGCATGTCATGCTACTGAAAAACTTAATACTCCGATTAGCTTATATAATAGCACACATATGGTATATAGAAATTTCGAAATAACGCCATACATGAAAAAATTATGATACTGATCAATGTGTTCCTAAGTATATTCTTATCTCTAAATACAACTTTCGTCTTTCGAAACTAAGGAATATCCTTTTAAGTTTGTGTGAAAATAATTTTTAGTATGTTTATGTTTTGCAAATATAATAAATAAAGCACAAGAACAAACATCCTAAATATTAGACTATATTTACCGCAATATATTTTTTTGTACGTACAACTGTATGTTGCACTTTCAAGAGGGATATCGAGATCGACAACAAGAGTTCTGGTTAAGACAGAACAACCAAAGCATTAGGAAGAAATATACACAAAAAAATATTGTGCACAAAGAAATGTTCGTTAAGATACCATCACATTAAATATTTTTAAACTATAAGACATAATTATCTAACTAAAATGACAAAATTGATCATTTGTGTAAGTTTTGATGATGCTATTTTATGTTAAATTCATGTATTATGCTAATGTAATAATATCTTTCGGCATTTAGATGATTGTTGTGTTATTATCCACAAAATTTCTCTTATTAATTAAACTTTATTGTTGCTTCATATAAATAAATGTTTAAATCATCACATGTCATTAGATACTAGTTATATTAAAAACACGATAGTCTTTTGCAAAATATCGTTGGTCCTTTTTAGCTTTTAAAAATTAGTTCGACGCCAGATAAAATAATTATTTAATTATTCCTCTAATGTTAAAAGTAAATAGTCTTAATTTTTGTCTTAAAATTTAGGACTTTCACCTATACCTTCTAAGATTTAAAGCACTCTTTTTATATTTTATTTAAGAATTGAAGTCCATATTTTCCACAGAATGTCATAAATTTTTGCCAACTCACTACCTCTTTCTTTTTACAATTAGGAGTCTTTCAAATCCAAGAAAGAGTCAGGGGAAAAGGGAGAAGAACAAAAAAAACTCAAAAATGCTCTCAACCCACTACAACCAAATACCAACATTCCGACCATGAATCCAAACTCTACCCAGCAACCTTCATCTTCCTCCCTTCAGGCGGATCAAACGGGTGGAGCTATGCAAATTGACACCCTAGCTGTCCTATCCACAATCCCTTCCCAAATCCCACCATGCTATCTTAGAAAATTAATCAAACACAAAATTGCCTCACCACCTCCCAATCAAACACATAACTCTAATCCACACATTGACCTCAGTGATGAAACCAAAGCAACGACTGATCTCTCCATCTTTATCCCCCTTTCACAGGAGGAGAAAATCAGACTTTACGCCCCTTGGAAGCACGCAGTCATTATAAAAGTATTTGGACGCAAAATTGGCCACCATATTCTACGCCAAAAAATTTACACACTATGAAAACCAACGGAAAATCTTCCTCTTATTGATCTAGGATCTGACTTCTTCTTACTCAAATTCCAGAAAGAGGAAAATATGATCCACACTTTTGCATGATGGCCCTTGGTTCATATTCAACTATTTTTTATCAGTCCGTCAATAAGAGCCAAAATTTATGGCCTCTAAAACAAAACTAACATACTCAGCAATTTGGCTCCGCCTACCCGAGTTGCCAACATAATTTTATGATTTTGAACTCTTAACAAAACTGGGGAACAAACTAGGCAAGTTGCTTACTATCGATGCATGCACTTCTCAAACGACTAGAGGTAGGTATGCCATGCTTTGTGTCTAAGTTCCCCTTGATCAACCCCTGAAAACAGACATTTTCATCAGAAATCACAAACAAAAAAACCTTTATGAAGGATTAAACCTANCCCCCCCCCCCCTCTTCTTTACCAACTGAAGAAAAATGGCAAACAATGCAATTTCCTAGGAAAACTCTACCAAGGCACACCGCCGCCAATTCCACACCCTCTGCCAAGAAAGCAAATTTTCTCACTCAGCCCATTACACCGACCGGGGCCCACGAGAAGGATAAGGTATGTCAAAAAAACCTAATCATTTTCTTTTTACAAATCTTTCTGTTAATTCCCTACAAAAAAACTCCTATATCTCTAATACCCAAGTCTCCACATCCCACACTTTTAATAATAATTAATTTATTTTATTAGATAATGACAACGACCCCACTAATCCACCTAATGAAAACCTGGACAAACCAACCTTTTTAACAAACAATTCTAAAAATGCCTCTCCCACTGTGTCACTGGGCCCACAAGCCCAATCAGATATAACCCTAAATAACATTTCCAACCAAATCCATGCAAATACGTCTGAGGCACACATTACCCCTATTGACACGCAGCACAACTTAAACCCCTCTATTACAATCCACTCAGCACCCCTACCACACTTAGACCTTAATCGGTCCATTACAAAACCAATGGCAAAAAATTCTACTATCAACGTTACCTTTACGTCCAAAACATCACAAATAGTACCCCTTCCCATGCGATTCACCAATGATGATGTCCCCAACCCCAATACTATACAACACTTGTCCAAAACAACCCCTCAAATTACAGCCCCTACTACCCCACCGGCAACTTCTTCCACTAATAAACCTCCAAGTTCACAACCCCCACTACTTAATACTAACTCACCACATGAGCCTTCTCCTGTTCATTCAACTACATACCATGTTCCACAATCAATTCACTCACCTTCACAGACATTCCCCTCGTTACAGCAGAAGTAACACACACAGATTAATCCACCAACAGACTCTTTACTCCTTTCCTCCCTCTCATCTCATAATGGAACCCAACACAACCATCTTCACTGCCCAAACTCCACGCACACTAACCAACCCCACTTCTTGGCTAGATATGGGTATTCAGAACCATGCTCTCACCTTCACTATAGAGGTAAGCAACCAAGAAGTAACAATACTCTTCAACAATCCGAGCCATCTTGCATAGATAGTCACGGAGGAGATGAGTCTAGGGACGGAACTTTATAGCAGGTACCACTGGTCTATGATGCAAGCTCCTTACCTAGCACCCTATCAACCACTCAATTCACCAATACCAACATGGGACAACAACCACCTATATCCCAACCTTGTTCGAATACCTTTATACCCTCCCACACCTCTAGTCCCGTCCACTCCCTGGATTCAACCATACTCACTTCCCAATCCATCCCCCTTAAATTTGGAACCACTGACCCCTCCTCCTCAGTCACCACCTCACACACCACCACTGTATTGGTAAAAAAGAGCTTCACACGCGTTATTAATCTTGATGACTCAATAGTCTACGTGGAGCAATGAAGACACGACAGCAGGACAGGACTCTATGAAGAGGTATGAGGCAAAGAGGCATGACAAATCACACCTATGGGTTAATTAGCTACGGAAGTCTCAACCCAATTGAGAAGATGAAGAGACACGGTCAAAGTGTATCTGGGCAGAATAAAGGGCAGATTCAGAGATCTTCAAATTAGTGATCCACACATTACACAACATTCACGCAACAACTACGGTTGATTTATTGTAACGTTACATTAGTGTTATAATTAGTCATTAGTGCTCAATCACTGAAAATGGTAGACGTTATATTAGGAAATTCCCTATATAGGGGAGAAAAATATAACCTGTAAAGGGGAGAAGAAAAACATTCGAACTACTACTGCCATATACTTACTTTTTGTGCATCTTACTGCTTTCCATTTACAAATTAACTACAATTATTATCTTATTCTTTGGTTATCAGAAACCCGTGTTCTTCTTAAAATAGATTTGGGCAAAGAATCCAATTCTTTGGTTAAACAAATTGGTTCCGTTACTGGGAATCTGATAATCTTTATTTGCTTTTCAAGCGATATCCTCTGAACTATGTCGAACTCCAACGACAACAACTAGCAAAGGAATGGAACCCCAGTTCCATCGCCTTCAGGAACCTCACGTGGTTCAAGGGAACAATCCCCAGAAAGATCCAATAACAACAACGATAATAATGATCATACTGTGGAAAAACATCGGGTAAAGTGTGAGCCAAGCTTTGCAAGAATTTACGAGAGGATTACCAGCAGCGTTACCTGCACCACTGACACCAACCCCCAATAATACCATCACCATGGAAAATCCTCAATCTGGGTTGGCAAACTCAGGAAGGGGAGATACTCCTAATGAATCTCTCGAAGCGAGACCAGGTATGTCTAATAACTCTAAATTACAGACTTTATTACTAACTTTGCAGAGACAAGTGAAGGAACAAAACAATCGAATCGAACAAATTCCCGGAGTACCACCTGTTATCAAAGGCATTGACGTTGATAGATATTCTCAACAACCTTGGAAACCAAGCGCAGCACCCGTACCCATTCCAAAGAAGTTTAAAATGCCTGAAGTACCTAAGTATGACGGGAAAATCGACCCACGCGACCATGTGACTTCTTTTACCACCGGAGTGAAGGACAACGACTTAACAAAACAAAAAATTGAGTCGGTCCTAGTTAAAAAGTTTGGAGAAACACTTACCAAAGGGGCGCTAACCTGATATTCTCTTCTCCATGAAAAATCTATTGATTCTTTTGCTGAGCTTGCATATTCTTTCATAAAGGCACACTCCGGTGCGCAAAAAGTCGAGAAAAGGATGGAGGACATCTTTAAAATAAAACAAGGAGACACGGAACTACTTCGTGAATTTGTAGACAGGTTTCAACGAGAAAGAAAACTTCCAAAGGTTCCTGATAATTGGGAAGCCATGGCATTCACAAGTAATCTAAATGACAAAAGCTCAGAGGCCACGAGGAGACTCAAGGAAAGCTTGAGAGAATTCCCAGCTACAACGTGGAACGGTGTTTATAACAGGTACAGTACTAAACTTCGAATAGAAGAAGATACCATTTGCTCGTTCGAAAGAGGAAGATTGTACCAGATCCAAACATTCAGAATCAGACAGGAGATCAGGTAAAAACAAGTACGATCCTTACTTGGGACCATCGGGATGTGAAACTCGTCCCAGGTTCGAAAACACCAGGTCAGATTACGGACCACCAAGTAGAGATGCGGGCTCGTCCTCATATAGATCCAGAAGGGATCAAGATCAACGACCTAGAGGTAATGCGCGAATTAGGGATCACACCTTTAATGTAAGTACCTCCGAACTAATTTTAGTGTTAATAAATATGGGTGATAAGGTTCGATGGCCCAAAGAGATGAGGTCGAACCCGAATAAGAGGAACCCAGATCTCTGGTGTGAATTCCATAATGATCATGGACACAGAACTGCAGATTGCAGATTTTTGCAAGGTGAGGTAGAACAATTATTGAAACAGGGCTATTTGACGGAATTATTTAGTGAAAAAGGTAAACAGGCATACATAAAGAACAGGTAGGAGCCCCCAAGACGTCCATCTCTAAAACGAAACGTCAACGCGATACACTTAGGTGAAGAAGTAAACGGAGTGGTTTGCAAAATGACCACGAAGTTCACAATTACACACGCAAAGCGGGTTGGTGAAAATCCAGAAGCAGACGATATAACCTTCGATGATGCAAATATCGGCGGATTAATGCTTCCTCACAACGATGCTCTGGTAATATCTTTACTTATTCATGACACTAACGTAAAAAGAGTGTTGATTGATCCAGGTAGTTCAGTCAATATCATTTTGCTAAGAGTCGTGGAAAAAATGCTATTGGGGAATCAAGTAATCCCAAGTGCACGAGCCATATCAGGGTTTGATAACTATACGGTTATAGCAAAAGGAGAAATTGAACTTAGCATTTATGCTGAGGGAGTGATCAAAAGTACCAGGTTCCAAGTCATCGATACTGACATGGCTTATAACGTAATCGTGGGAAGGCCATGGATCCACGACATGAAAGAAATACCCTCCACCTTGCATCAGGTAATTAAATTCCCTTAGGAATGGGGGATTCAGCAAATTAGAGGCGATCAGCAAACTGCGAGAAATATAAATTTCGTGGTACACTACAACAAAAAAGTAGAGGTGGAAGAATCAAAGGATAAGGAAATCTCCCAAACAGGTGACGCCGCCCAAACAGGCATGGAAGAAATTACTACCCAAATAGGTACGGAAGGTATTACTGCTGAAATAGGTAGGAAAGAAAATACTTACGAGAAAGTGAATCAAGTCACCACGGAAGAGGCATTGGACCACACGGATGTAGATTCCAGACCGGACGTCATTCATCAACCGGAGGAAGACGAGCACATCAAAGCAAATACAGAAGAGCTCGAAGTTGTTCCATTGTCTGAACAAAAGTCTGAACAGAAAGTGTATATAGGCACGAGGCTGAGTCTCGGTCGAAGAGGTAAGTTAATTGATTATTTAAAGGCTAACGCAGATTGCTTTGCGTGGTCCCACTCAGATATGACAGGTATCCCGCTAGAGGTGATGACTCATAAACTAAATGAAGATCCATCCTTCGTACATGTTAAGAAGAAGAAAAGAAAGGAAGGACCATTCAAGAACCAAGTGATTGACGAAGAGGTACAGAATCTCTTAAATTTTGGTTCANAAATGGAGAGTATGCGTAGATTATACTGACTTAAATAAAGCATGCCCCAAAGATTCATTCCCATTACCACATATAGATCAAATGATTGATGCCACCGCAGGTCATGAATTGTTAAGCTTTCTAGATGCCTATTCTGGTTATAATTAGATTAAAATGGATCCCTCAGATGAGGAAAAAACCTCCTTTATTACAAGCAGGGGGACTTATGAAAGGCTAGTGACCAAGATGTTCCGGGAACATCTGAAAATAACAATGGAAGTTTACATTGATGACATGCTGGTAAAATCAACACGGGCGGAAAACCATTTCCAGCACCTCTCTATTACTTTTGACATTTTACGCAGGTATAATATGAAGCTCAATCAAGAAAAATGCGCTTTTGGCATAGAATCAGGTAAATTCTTAAGTTTCCTTGTATCAAACAGGGGAATAAAGGTAAATCCTGATCAAATTAAAGCTATAGAAGAAATACCTGATGTACTTATAAACAAAAAAGAAGTTCAAAGACTAACGGGAAGAATTGCAGCCTTAGAGAGATTTATTTCCAAATCTTCCGAGAAAAGTTTTAAATTCTTTGCAGTTCTCAAAAAGAAAAATCGGCTCGAATGGACTGAAGAATTTTAACAGGCTCTCAAAGACCTAAAGGCTTATCTATCAAAACCTTCGCTGTTGTCAAAACCAAAGGAAGGGGAGAGGCTATACGTCTACCTTGTTGTCTCGAAAATTGTTGTAAGTGCAGTATTGGTAAGGGAGAATAAAGGTAAACAATCTCCTATTTATTATGTAAGCAAGACATTACTAGATGTTGAAACTAGGTATCCATATCTAGAAAAGTTAACCTTAGCTCTAATCGTGGCATCTAGAAAATTAAGGTCATACTTTAAATGTCATCCAATCACAGTTGTGACCCTGTACCCATTAAGAAACATACTGCATAAACAAGAACTATCAGGAAGATTATCCAAGTGGGCCATAGGATTAAGTGAGCATGAAATAATATATCAACCTAGGACTGCAATCAAGTCTCAAATCTTAGCTGATGTTGTCGCTGATTTTAGTAATAGCATTTTCCTTGAAGTGGAAAAAGAGTTACAACTCTTCAACGGTGTTAATCCGGGTCTATGGACCCCATTTACCGATGGTTCTTCCAATATAAAAGGTGTCGGCTTAGGCATAGTCTTAATATCACCCACGGGTGAAAAGACATGGCAGGCTATCAAATGTTATCCTATAACTAACAATGAAGCAGAGTACGAAGCTGTTATTGCAGGATTAGAACTCGCACGAGAGCTTTCAATCGAGCAAATCGTGATCAAAAGTGATTCCCAACTGGTATTAAATTAGATGCAGGGGACTTACATCGCTCGAGAGACTCGGATGCTACAATATCTGGAAAAGGCACGAGAACTCGTGAGACAATTCAAAACATGGAAGGTAGTACAAATACCTAGAGAGGAAAATGCAGAAGCAGATGCATTAGCTAACCTCGCAGCAGTCACAGAAGTAACAAACAAGGGCAATGCAATTGTGGTTCATCTATTCCATTCAGCGATCGACCAGGATAGAAATGAGCTAACTTTCAACAATTTAACATGGGATTGGAGAAACGACATCCTAAATTTTTTACAGAATGGCATCGTACCTGAAGAAAAGAAAAATGCTCAAGCACTTCGCTGCAAAGCTGCACGGTACTGCCTCATTCGCAACTCATTATATGTGTTCGAAGGGCCCCTAGCAAAATGCCTCGGACCTAACCAAATGGAGTTTGTGCTGACAGAAGTCCACGAAGGACACTATGGAAATTACTCAGGGGCGAGATCCTTAGTGAAAACCTTAATCAGAGCTGGATATTATTGGCCTAAGATGGAAGAAGAGGTCGAGGACTTCGTATCCAAATGCGACAGGTGCCAAAAGTTTGCCAATAACATGCATCGACCAGCGGAAATATTGCATCCAATAATATCCCCATGGCCTTTCATGAAATGGGGGATGGACATAGTGAGACCTCTTCTCACAGCTAAAGGACAGGTACGGTTTTTGCTCGTGCTAACCGACTATTTTACAAAATGGGTAGAGGCAGAAGAGTTCAAACAGGTGCGAGAAAAGGAAGTTAAAAGTTTCTTATGGCGAAACATAATATGCTGCTTTAGGATACCAATGGAGATCGTGTGTGATAATGGCCCACAATTCATAGGCTCGCAAATCACAGAATTTTTCGAAAGCTGGCTAATTAAACGGATCACTTCAACGCCATACCATCCCATGGCTAACGGTCAGGCTGAGTCAATGAATAAAGTCATCATCAACAATCTAAAGAAGCCACCAGATAGAGCCAAAGGAAATTGGCCTGATCAGTTACCAGCGGTACTATGGGCATACAGAACAACTTCAAAAATAGCCACGGTAGAAACTCCGTTCGCGCTTGTCTATGGCTCAGAAGCCTTAATACCTGTAGAGATTGGCGAACAAAGCTTAAGTCTTACAACAGCCACGGAGGAAGCAAACGATGACGAATTGAGGACCAATCTGGACATGCTCGAACCACGGAGATAAGCAGCACTGATACGGATGTCAGCTTAAAAACAAATCATAGAACGTTGTTATAACCGTAAAGATAATCTCAGGTACTTCAAGATTGGGGACTTCGTCCTCAAAAAAGTCTTTCAATCAACGAAGGAAGCAGGTGCAGGAAAGCTAAATCCAAACTGGGAAGCACCCTACAAAATTCGAGGCATAGCTGGGAAGGGCGCCTACGAGTTGGAAGTTATGGATGGTAGAATCCTACCAACAAGTTGGAATGCCATTCACTTGAAGAAGTACTAATTTTAAGGAAAAGAAGTACCCCCGGTCAGGTATCACACGTTCGATTTTATTTTGAACATTTAAAATTTTACTAACCTTTTTAGATGATAGGCATAAAGCTAACCCATCACCAGACGATGATATTAGACCTGCAAAGACGCGAGGAAATAACTAAATTCCCGGTCTAGGGTTACACTTTATGATGGACGTTTTAAAGGGTTAAGCAGTCATCATCTAAAAACTATATACCTTCGAGTCACGTATGTTTTTTCTTTTCAGGAAAAGGACCACAAGGAAGGAATAATCAAGTGCTCGAGATTTCATTCTTCAAAGCTCAAACAGTTGGGGGACTGTACAGTATGGAAGGCAAAGATGAAGCAAAAAAAGACTATCAAAAAGTCAAAGCTCGAGCCTGAAGATCCATCTATCCAACAAGTCAAGTGATACAAGCAAAATAGAAAGAGCCAAAGACTCAAACACAAAGCCTAATCCAAAAAACCTTCGAACATGTTTAGGTTAAAAGGCAAAATGTTAGCTACGAGGAAGAAATGCGCATCTTTGTACTTATTCAAAACAATTATGGCTAAAAGATCATCATCATTGTACTCATTCAAAACTGTTGTAACTAAAAACAGTTACAAAATCTTTGTACTCATATAGAAAGCTGTTATCAAATGAAACAGTTACGGATGAAAGATCAAAATCCTTGTACTTGTTCAAAAACTGTTATCAAATAAAATAGTTACGGATGTAAGAGCATTTCCCTCATGCTTATTGAAAACTGTTGTCAACGAAAATAGTTACGGGTGAAAAACCCAACTTGAATAAAAACTGTTACGAACGAAAAACAGTTGCTCTCTTGTATTAACTCGAAAAAACTGTTACATACGAAAAATAGTTACGAAATAGAAGTGTATATCAAATCTGTTAAAAGAAAATAGTTGCAACATGAGTTTTAGATGATAATCAAATACATGTAAAATGTTGTGAAAGTTCAAAACAAAAAACTTTCCTCAGAAACATTCTTAAGCATGTGAAAAATTCCTATCACTCTATTGCATTATTACACCTTTATGAAGTTGAGACGTCTTCTTCATTAAGTGTCGATCAGAAAGGGCCCTCTTTCATAAATTATGCCTACTAAAAAAAGGTACACATTTTATATGACACCGTGCCTATTACAAAAAGGTGCGAGTAATCTAAAGCATTCTATATGCAAAACTCAGAGGTAAAACTAAAACCTCGAAAAACAAAGCATGCAAAAGACTTAAAGAGTAGAATAGAAACTCAACGGAAAACAAAATTCATACTTGCATTAATATATTAAACGGCTAAAGTATAAACTAAGTATTAACTTATACTTAGCCGTATAGAGTTTTTTATACATTGAGGTGCCCCTAAGTTGTCATTTGGGGACTTTAAAGAGATCCAAATCTACCCCCGATGGGACTGGGGGTAACCACCAATTGAGACAAAGATAAAAAAAGGGTGAATCAACATCTTAATCTTCTTGAGGAGGGGGATTGACTTCTTCATCAGCAGAGGGAGTAAGATCAGCTTGGGACGAGGAGGCTCAGACAACAGGAGTCTCACCTTCAGGTGGGGAAAGATTCAAACCTTGTTGAACCTTTTCCATGGCTTCTTGGTTTTAACAATTTCAGCGTTAAGGTCGAAATCTCCCCGACTCATTTCCGTCAATGTATCGAGGCGATAATTCATGTACGCCCAACTAACATCGACATAGCCGCCTCTTCGAGAATTTCATAATCTCTCTCCCATATCTAAAGCTCAGCTCTTAACCCATCCTTCTTAGCTTCAGCAGCTTCATAGGCAGCCCTCAAAGGTACAATTGACTCCACCAGAGATTGGATTTTGTCTAAAGCAACGCGAAGATCCTCCTGAGTCCGGGTGAGTGACTACACAAGCTCGCCTGAGTATTCCTCCTTCTGCTCCAGCAAGGCTTTCAAGCTCCTAACTTCTTCCGAGGCACGGGATAATTGCTCAGCAAACGAAGACTCAAGAATGCTCTTGTCTTTGTCCGCTTGGTTAGAAGAAGCCTTCTCCACTTCCAACTCCGTAGCCACGACTCTTAACTGCCTCTCCAGGTACACTTTTCTTCTTCTAAGGCTTCCATGTCGAGCCTCAGGCTTTCATATTGCCCCTTCCAATTCCCTGCTTCAGCATGCCACTCCTTTAGCTCTTGCTCCGTGTTAGAAATTCTCTTCATGAGTTCTGTGCCTATGAGATTGATCTACAAAAACAAAATCAATTAGATACGGTAATTACATGTATAAGAATGAGATACAAAGCAATGAGCGTTACCTTCAAGGAGTAATGCACAACCTCATTAGCCCAGGTAAGAGAATTGTGACTATCTAGCTTGGTCCTCTCTGTTGGGCCAATTAAAGGCTTCAGCCACACTTCGGGTTGGCCGAATTTCTTAAAAAGGCTCCCATCAGTCGGAACCTCAATTAGCACTTGCCTCATCTCCATGCTGGAAGACCCTACTTCTCTAACAGGAGGCACGGAAGCAGGCTGAGATGAAGGAGCCACGGGCAATGAAATTTGTGGAGCTTAATTAGTCTCAGGCACGAAAACTTGAGGAGCTGAGAAAGCCACAGGCAAGGCAGCAACGGGAGCAGAAATGGCCAAAGGAGCAGAGGAAATAGCCGGAACAGACAAAGAGATTTCTCTAAAGGAGGGAGCAAAAACAGCCAGAGGTGCCTCATTAGCAGCAGGGCCAAAACCTTCATGGAATAGATGATCCACAGAATCATGTGCAAGAGAAGAAGAAGAATCCCCAGGGGTAGAAGGTCTGACATCAGGTACGAAAGACACTGCCACGGGTGTGGACTCATCGTTTGAGATCACTCTTCTTCTACGTGACCTGTGCACAAAAGTTCCCTCCTCTTCTTCTTCTTCTTCTTCTAAGGTCCTAGACCCAACAACTTTCCTCTTGGAAGAAGAGGAACCAGTAATAATCTCCTGGGCCTGAGCCAAAGACATCTTCGGAATGGATGCAGCAGACATCCCCCGAGCAGAAAACCTCGTCAAAAGAAAAAAGGTTAAACAAACGAAGAAAACGAAGCTCGAGTAAGGAAAAGAAGCGAAAACAAAAGTTTCACTTACCGTGAGTCTTCATTTTCCAACTGTACTTCCCAGAGAAGTACTTCCAAGATATTTACTACAATGGAGCAACCGACAACAACTTTTCTACCCAATCACAGATACCGGAGACATTCTCAACAGTACCCATTATTGCTGAAAGAAGAAGAAAATAGCTACGGTGTTAATAAAACACTTAAATCAAAGAGAAGAAACATAACAAATGTGAGCTAAAATATACTCACGTGCGTGATTCCACTTCTTAGGGAAATGAAGATTTTCCTCGCTCACTAAACCAGCAGTGGGCATAGCAACATACCGAAGGTACCAACCTCTATCCTTATCGTCATCAGGGGTTACCAACACTCTTTTGCTCCTAGCAGCCACAATGAAAACCCCTTGACAAAATAAGGTACGAGAATAAAGATGAATGAGGTGAGTGAAGGTAAAAGGAACCAAGGCTAAAGAAGCTAAACATTTAAGACACGCGAAAACCCGCCACACAAGAGGACCAACTTTTCCTAAGCAAATGTTGAAGAAACGACAAAATTCGATGATGACTGGATTAATAGGAGCTCTAAACTCTAGAGTAAAAGGGTAAGTGTAAACAAAAGAATGTCTCGTCTTATAAGACGTTATTCTTTGATTTCTATTCGGAATAACAATGGGAAAATCATAATCCCAAGAACATTCCCTGCGAACAAGGGGAATCAAACCTTCGGTAATAAGAGTGGGATACCTATCAACACTATCAAGGGATAACGACTGATCTACAAGGACCTGACTATCCCTAGTGAAGGTAAGCTCAGCATGAATGATTTCATCAACTCGTGGTTCACGTAGGGCTTCGTGATGTTCTCTACCCCTGGACAAAGACCTGGAAGCCCTAGCTCTTGGAGATACTAAAGACCTAGCAGAAGGAGGGGAAACAATCTGGGTAGAAGAAGAGCCTCTCGAAGGAGTAGAGCCTAATCTCCTCAGTCTACCACCCCTCCGACTCCGAGTCGGAGCGGAAGAGGGTTTCAACTCGTCAATGTTTATGACTCTCTTAGATTGGTTTGAAGAAGACACATCTACAAAGGCAAAGGAAAAAGTTCTTTACAAATAAAGTTTGAAAGTTAGAAGTTTTTTGTGAAATAAAAGAAAAAGGGGGTATTTATACTCGAAGACAACCGTCAAAAAATAAAAAAAAATAATGATGTGGAAGCCATAATTGAAGATGTCACTTCGTGACTGATGCAGCCGCCAGAAAGCCCTAAAAGACGTTGAACAATTGCAGAACCAACCCATGAATGCCACGTGGTATAAGCATTAAATGGAAGTGACAAGCGACACTTACGTACAGGAAAAGATGCAATGATTCGAGTGAAGCGGCGGCAAAATATTCCCGCCATAAATGAGTATCCACTTACCAAATATTAATTGATAAATATATGGTAAGTGGGGGGGGGGCTATCTGTATTGGTAAAAAAGAGCTTCACACGTGTAATAAATCTTGATGACTCAGTAGTCTACGTGGAGCAATGAAGACACGACAGCAGGACGGGACTGTATGAAGAGGTATGAGGCAAAGAGGCACGGAAAATCACACCCATGGGTTAATTAGCTACGGAAGTCTCAACTTGATTGAGAAGATGAAGAGACACGATCAAAGTGTATTTGGGCAGAATAAAGGGCAGATTCAGAGATCTTCAAATTAGTGGTCCACTCGTTACACAACATTCATGCAACAGTTGCGGTTGATTCATTGTAACGTTACATTAATGTCATAATTAGTCATTAATGCTCAATCAATGAAAAGGGTAGACGTTATATTAGGAAATTCCCTATATAAGGGAGAAAAATATAACCTGTAAAGGGGAGAAGAAAAACATTCGAACTACTATCGCAATATACTTACTTATTGTGCATCTTACTGCTTTCCATTTACAAATTACCTACAATTATTATCTTATTCTTTGGTTATCAGAAACTCGTGTTCTTCTTAAAATAGCTTTGGGAAAAGAATCCAATTCTTTGGTTAAACAACTACCCCCTCACAGTCCAAACGCACAAGACAGAGAATTTCAACAAGAAATAGCAGCAGCCATGGCCTACAACAGGGAGACACGGTCAGTGCTAGCTTGGCTCGAAGGCATCAAGGTCTTTGTCCAGAAGGAGGAGTACGAAAGAAAAATCCATCTACGATGTCCTCCAAACCTAGTCCGATGCTCACTACGTATTCTACCCACCACAAACCCAGAGGTGGGAAAAAATGCGATCCTCCTACTACCAACACTTCGCCTCCGCCTAGGGGAGAACAACAACACCCTGGAGAGCCAATAGAGCAATCCAATGCTCTCTCATCCTAACTCCCATATTAACTTCATTAAATGGAATTGTAGAGGGGCTCAATCTTCTGAGTTTCGTAGGAACTTTCGTTCTCTACTTGATTATCATAGGCCATCTCTAGTTGCTCTTCTCAAAACTCACTGTGCGGATCATCGAAGCCTGAAAGAGGATTTTCACTTCACGGGGATGGCTGAGGTGCCCTTTGTGGGCCAATCAGGAGGTATTACACTTTTATGTCATATTGAAGCAACCACAGTGGAAACTATGGCTACTACTCAGCAGGACGTACATTACCAAATCCAGGTAAAACCTCTCCCTTATAAGTGGTTATTTACTGCGGTTTATGCTAGTACTGACCTTAAAAATAGACAGATACTATGGAATAATATTATGTGCTTATATGATAACTACAAGGGGACTTGGCTCCTGGGAGGTGACTTTAATGAAATAACGTATGCTTCCGATAAGTTTGGAGGAAGAAATATCAATAACTCTAGATCTAATAAATTCCTCGACTGTATAAATTATTGCAACCTCAGCGACTTTAGGCTTTAAAGGTAGTCGTTACACAGGGACTAATAGTTGCTCTAATAATTACAATATTCTTGAACGTATTGATCGTTTCTTTGCAAATTATGACTGGTTGAATCATTACCCCAATGCCCTAGTCACACATCTCCCCTGCACACACTCCGATCACTGCCCCCTTTTAATTCAACTTCATCCCCATCCCTCACCTACACAAAAAATCTTTCTCTTTGAAATGATGTGGACTTCACATTCCACATTCCCCGCACTTGTCAACAAAGTATGGCAAGAAAAATCTCAACTTCTACCAACGTCACTCACTTCACCAAAACAGTAACTGACTGGAATAAATCCACTTTTGGAAGAATCTTCAAACGGAAAAAGAAAATACTAGCCCGTTTAGGCGGCATCCAATCCTCACCAAATTATCCAAACTTTGGAAACACAATTGATTGATGACTATAAACTAACTATTACACTAGAAGAAGAATTCTGGAAATTAAAATCGCGTATAAATTGGCTAAATAACGGAGATGCAAACACAAAGTTCTTTCATCTCTCCACCTTAAACCATAGACGCCATAATCGTATCACTGCTCTTCAAGACCTTTGGGGAACTAGATCACTGACCCCCACTCCATAAACTTGCATATAACAAGTTATTACCACACTCTCTTTACCACACGTTCTACTCTTTCCCAGCAATATAAAACCCTTCAACCATCCAATATTCTCTCACTTGACGAACAACTATCCTTGGACAGACCCCTACAAGACAATGAGAAAAGCAATTCAATCTTTCAAACCTCTAAAGGCTTCAGGCCCTAATGGGTTACACCCCTTCTTCTACCAAAAATACTAGTACACCATAGGTAATTCCGTTAAATATTTTTTCCACAAAACCTGCAACGATCATAGAATAGACCCATCCATTAACACAACTCTTCTCTATTTAATCCCAAAAAATAAGCATGTGGCTTCAATGTCTCAATTCGGACCAATAAGCCTATGCAACACTATCTACAAGATTATTACTAAGATAATCGTTAATCGACTCAAACCAATCCTGGAACACCTCATCTACCCAACACAATCTAGCTTCCAGAAAAATCGTTGAGCGGCAAACAATGCAATAATTATCCAGGAAGTAATGTCCAGATTTCGCAAAATGAAGGGAAAAACTCCCTGCATGCTACTCAAACTAGACCTTGAGAAAGCAGTTGACCAACTGGAGTGGTCATTCATACACCACACACTAGTCACTCTGAACTTTCCTCCAAACTTCATTCGACTCATTATGTCATGCGTCACAACCACCTCAACCTCCATACTAATCAATGGAAACCCTATGGACTACTTCAACCCCACCAGAGGCATACGACAAGGTGATCCACTATCCACATACCTTTTCATCCTCTGTTTAGAAATGCTCTCACGTAATATCAACACAGCAATCGACTATTGAACTTGGCAAGCCATCTCCCTAGCACCTAGAGGTCCCCTACTATCCCATTTGTTCTTCGTTGATGATATTATTTTAACCGCAAAAATCACACCATCTACCTGTGAATCCATCATAGATATTATAAATAATTTTACAACTCAATCGGGCCAATCTATTAACTTTCAAAAATAAAAAATATGTCACGTAGACAAAAAAGCTTTTGTGTGTCACCTTTTCCACATACATGAAGGTACAACTTTTGGTCGCTACCTAGGATTCCCCATATTTCTCAAGAAACCATCTAAATCGGACTTCCAATTCCTTCTAGATAACTTCAAAAACAAACTTGCCGGATGGAAAACAAAATTTTTAATGGAAGTTGGCCATACTACGCTCATCTATTCTACCCTAAACCATCTACGCAATCATCTCATGCAATATAACACCATCCCGGCCAACATTCTTTCACAACTAAACCGCTATCAAAGAAACTTTCACTGGGGCACAACCCACAAAAGAAAAAACTTCACTTGATCAAATTGAAAATTGACACCAAACTACTGGACCATGGAGGTTTGGGCATACAAAGCCTTGCCACCAAAAATAAAGCCCCGCATGCTAGTCTTTCCTGGCGCCTTTTCCATAACCCAACACAACTTTGGGCCCAATTCTTACTTACTAATCACCTTAGACCTACTAAGCTACGCCAGCCTAATACTTCTTTTATCTGGAGGAACCTTATCCATGTTTGGAAATACTACCGTCTAGGTTATAAATGGAACATCGCCACTATCACCACATCAAATTCTGGAATGATCCTTGGCTACAACAAAACTTACCCATTCGTAAGTAGAAGTCTTTTGTTTTATTGTAGAAAGTCGTAAAGTAAATAGTACGAGTCATATTCATGAACGACCTTTACTGTTCATGAATATGAAGAGTCATTTACTTTAAGTCATAATCATGAACAGTAAAGGTCGTTCATGAATAGTAAATAGTCATTCTTTGTATCTATAAATAGCAGATGAAAATGAATGAAAGGCATCAGCATTTTCACATCAGAATTCACCTACAACTCTCTCTATTCTATCTTACATATCATATAATATCGAGAAAGCTATGAACCAAGAAGAAGGAGATACTGAAAATAAAGCTATGAATCAAGAAAAAAGAGATACCGAAAATAAGCAAGAACAGGTACAAGAAAAGGTATATCATTTCTTAATTATGAATAGCTAAATTACTATATTCCTTATAATCTCTTGCAAATTATAATTGTTCATCATGTTATAGTACTGTTATAAAATTCATCTTGAGAAAGTTTGCCATGAAAATATGCTAAGAGTAGGTAAGCCCAGACTATGCCATCCTAAGGTTGAAACCAGTAGGCAAGAAAGCCGTTTAGGGGAGTAAACAAAGTTGAGGCACTGTTAGGGTAACTGATTGGTGCAGAAAAGCATGGTAGTGACCAGAAAAGATGAATAAAATAACTTATTGTACTATGATGAATA